>NC_046130.1:5460007-5527507 GCF_010993605.1 Petromyzon marinus | reverse complement strand
GGTACCAGACATGCACTCGGAGCAGCTCACAGCGGTCTGCTCGTGTTCGCAATAATAATTATGAGAATAAAATCCGCCCAAAATGAAGAGTTGCTGTTGCTGTTGTTGTTGTTACAATTTTCTAGGATTGCAAAAGAGAACGACCCGATAAAATATCGTGCAGACATAATTGCACGAGTGCAGACTCAGAATCAGAATCTTGTATTTGTACCGTAGGAGGAATCAGAAGAGCTGTGAAGCTCTTTTTTTTTACACGGATGTCGAGTTAGGTGGGCAGGGCGTAATAACTTTGCAACAAAATAAAAAAAATAACAGAGTTGCAAATAACACGATCGGAGTGCAAACTTCAACAAAGGTAAAATAATCACCCCGACGAAAACACAACGCTAAATCATCGCTCGTCCTTCCAGACAACGTCCCACTGATTTATTAACTTAATTTTTCCAAAAGCCCACCTGGCCACAAAACAGATAGCTGAACAAAGTGGCGTTATCATTTGGACATTCATAGCAGGGAAAATAATTGAAATTCATACCGTGTCAACGCATGCGGTTGACCCGCGCATTCTTGTACGGGGTTAAATTGAGTTTTTTCAGGTCCACACGGCGTTGACGCTGTTTTAATGCGGGCACAACATTAATAATACAACGTAGGATGAACGTTGAGATTCATAAGAGGCACGGCGGTGAGCAATAACGTGTGAATTGGTCTGTGATAAGCTATGGCACCGATACTGGGTTGCCACCTGTGTTAGTGTAGTGCATCGACATATCATACAAGCAGCAGCATGCAACAGAATCATCTACATATACAAGCAGCAGCATGCAACAGAATCACAGACGGTGGCATGATAAGTGTGGCGTCATCGACACCAATTATCAACGTTAATATACGTACAATAATTTTTTTGTTCAGTGACTGAGTTTTTGTCTTATTTGTCCGTGTTTCTCCCTCGCGATGGGAGGTTGTTATATGAACGTGGAGATTGACAAGGGGCACTGGCAGGTGACTCGTGAGGTGTGAATTGGTCTGTAATAAGTTGACGGCCCTGATAAGGGCTTCACGGCTTTGCAAATCAGTCTAAAGGCACATGTCCGCATTTTCGTCCTCGCCAAAGGAATGTGGAATTTCCACCACCGAATGCCTGGGTGCTCGTGTGATCCTGAAGATTGCTTTGACTTCGCTGAAATTTGAGGGCGCTTTGTTCCTCTCACACAGCTTAAAGGCCGTGATCTGAACGTGGCTCTTTCACTCCAGCGCTGTCCTACCAGACAGTCTCGCCCCCTTCACCTGATGAAGGCCGCTTGTGTTGTGGCCGAAACGTCGTGAGAATATTATTGTGTTATTTTATTTTATCAATTTATTATTTTATTCTCATTCTACGTGGTGACTTTACCGAAAGAACCAAAGAAGATGAATCATTGCAGTCACGAAAGCTTTAAATCGAAATTTATTACTTATAATACAGGGTTTATTTTTGTTTTGTGGGGGGGGGGGGGGGGGGGGGGGGGGGGGGTGGCGGGTGAGATCGCGAAAATATTAAATGTTATGTCGTTAAACCAGCCACCACCCGACACAGCCAAATCAGCGAGGGGTTTGTCGCGTGAACAGAACGTGACGATTCGTCGCTGGCACGGTGCGTTGGAGAGCAAATCCACAAAGATTACAATCTGGGCACCCGTGACGTTTCGCCAGCAATCACAACCGGCTTCAACAGGCGACAGCCAGATTTGTGGTAGACATCCTCCTGCATCGCACCTTAATTAGAGGCGCAGATGTGATGGCGTCACTTGTGAACCTGTGGAATGGATGATGTGGTTCTCGAGAACCTTCTCGTTCAACTGGTTAATGCAGTCCATGATTCAGTGCAGAATGTATCCGTTAGATGGGGGATCGGTGTGATGACGTCACTCGTGAACCTGTACTCTGGATGATATTGGTTGCGAAAAACCTACGTGTTAAACTGGTTAATGCAGTCTGTGATTCATCGCAAAATGTATCTGTTATATGGGGGATGGGTGTGATGACGTCACTCGTGAACCTGTATTATGGATGATATTGGTTGCGAAAAACCTACGTGTTAAACTGGTTAATGCAGTCAGTGATTCAGGGCAAAGTGTATCTGTTAGATGGGGGATGGGTGTGATGACGTCACTCGTGAACCTGTACTATGGATGATATTGGTTGCGAAAAACCGTCTTGTTAAACTGGTTAATGCAGTCTGTGATTCATCGCAAAATGTATCTGTTATATGGGGGATGGGTGTGATGACGTCACTCGTGAACCTGTATTATGGATGATATTGGTTGCGAAAAACCTACGTGTTAAACTGGTTAATGCAGTCTGTGATTCATCGCAAAATGTATCTGTTAGATGGGAGATGGGTGTGATGACGTCACTCGTGAACCTGAATTATGGATGATATTGGTTGCGAAAAACCTACGTGTTAAACTGGTTAATGCAGTCCGTGATTCATCGCAAAATGTATCTGTTAGATGGGGAAATAGATGCGATGACGTCACTTGTGAGTTCTTCACGTTGCGAAGAGCTGGGTGGGTTAAAGAGCTCGCCAGTGACGTCATCACACCTACCCCCCCCTCCCCCCACATCTGGCTGTCCGCCTGATCATGATGCCGCTTGTGATTACTGGCGAAACGTCGGACTCTGATTGTAGATGTTGTGGATTTGCTCTCGTACGCACAACTTTGTTGTCGATAAAGCTTTCGTGACTGCAGGAATTCATTGTCTTTGAGTCTTTCGTGTAACGTCAAAGAAAAATGACGTGAACAATTTGCAAAAAATAATAATAATAATACGACGTTTCGACCGCAACACAACACGAGGAATCGTCATCGGGGGAAAAAAAATGCCGATCGAAACGTTGTCGTATTTTGTTATTATCTTTGAACCTCTCTACGTGACATTTTTTACCGAAACACTCCAAGAATAGTAACGAATTGGCGCGTTTAAAGACGCATTCATATTTACGCGATCTAACCCCAAAAGCCTACGTGTTAAACCCCAAAAATACTTTATTATGGTATGATATCGGTCGCGAAAAGCCGACTCACGTGTTAAAGTGACTTTATAATTTGTTCAACACGACGCGACCGTGAATTCACGCGAACAGTCTCAATGGAGAGTCCACGGTCTGCGTGTCGAAGATAACGCGAGTGGGGAAAGTGGAGGGAGAGTCACCAGGGACTCACTCACATGAAGAGCCGTAGACTCACACAAAGACCTATAGACTAACACAGGCACCCATAGGCACACACAGAGACCCATAGACTCACACAGATACCCATTCGCTCACACAGAGACCCATAGACTCCCACATAGACCCACTAACTCACACAAAGACCTATAGACTAACACAGACACCCATAGGCACACACAGAGACCCATAGACTCACACAGATACCCATTTGCTCACACAGAGACCCATAGAATTCCATATAGACCCATTAACTCACAAAAAGACCTATAGACTAATACAGACACCCACAGGCACACACAGAGACCCATGGACTCACACAGAGACCCGTAGACTCATACGGAGACCCCTGGACTCACATAGATACCCATAGACTCACACAGATACCTATGGAGTCATATAGAAACCTGTAGACTCACACAGAGACCCGTAGACTCACACGGAGACATCTGGACTAAGATAGATACCCATAGACTCACATATAGACCCATGGACTCACACAGAGACCCATGCACTCACACAGAGACCCATAGACTTCCATATAGACCCATTAACTCACACAAAGACCTATAGACTAACACAGACACCCATAGGCACACACAGAGACCCATAGACTCACACAGATACCCATGCACTCACACAGATACCCATGGAGTCATACAGAGACCGATAGACTCGCATAGAGACCCATTAACTCACACAGAGACCCATGGACTCACACAGAGACCCGTAGACTCACACGGAGACCCCTGGACTCACATAAATACCCATAGACTCACATATCGACCCATGGACTCACACGGAGACACCTGGACTAACATAGATACCCATAAACTCACATATAGACCCATGGACTCATACAGAGACCCATAGACTCGCATAGAGACCCATAGACTCACATAGAGACCCATAGACTCGCATAGAGACCCATAGACTCACATAGAGACCCATAGACTCGCATAGAGACCGACCAGCAAATGTCCGAGCCACGTCCGTCAGATCACGATCGCGATCGGATCTCAATTGTCCTCAAAAATTAAACCCCGTGTGTTGTTAATACCACCATGTGATCTTAGCAAAAGGTAATTAAAAAAAAACCACAGCATATAATAGGCAACGTTCCGGGCGATGATCCTTCTTCACGCTACGTCTCTGTGTCCTCTGTGTGCCCGAAACGTCCTCCAGTGGTGCACGTTTCGATTCCTTAATTCATCGTTACCATGTAAGGCCCCGCACTGAGCTATGTGGGAGTTGTTCTTTCAGAAGCGGCGACCTGACTATCACAAATGATGAGCAGCCCTCATCATCATCATCACCACCACCACCACCACCACCACCTTCATCCTCCTCGTCGTGTGGAGATTGAGAGGAGCAGCCAAATCATTCTTAAACGCGTGACGCTGATTCTAAATGTGGAGGCGGGGGGGGGGGGGGAAATACCGGAGGAAATATCCACGGGAAGGAAGAGAGTTAGAAAGATAGACAAAGCAGAGTCGAAATATATACAGCAGGTATCGTCAGGGTCGGGATTGAACCCAGGACCTCCTGTACACCAGGCGAGGTTGTTAACATCTCCTAGCCACCGTGATGATTATTATGAGAGAGAGAGACACGCAAACTCCAAATATACAGCAGCAGGCGTCATCAGGGTCGGGATTGAACCCAGGACCTCCTGTACACCAGGCGAGGTTGTTAACATCTCCTAACCACCGTGATGATGATGATGAGAGAGGGAGACACGCAAACTCCAAATATACAGCAGCAGGCGTCATCAGGGTCGGGATTAAACCCAGGACCTCCTGTACACCTGGCGAGGTTGTTAACATCTCCTAGCCACCGTGATGATGATGATGATGAGAGAGAGAGAACGCAGAGTCGAAATATATACAGCAGGTATCGTCAGGGTCGGGATTGAACACAGGACCTCCTGTACACCAGGCGAGGTTGTTAACATCTCCTAGCCACCGTGATGATGATGATGAGAGAGAGAGAGAGAGACAACGCAGAGTCGAAATATATACAGCAGGTATCGTCAGGGTCGGGATTTGAACATAAGACCTCCTGTACACCAGGCGAGGTTGTTAACATCTCCTAGCCACCGTGATGATGAGAGAGAGAGAGACACGCAAACTCCAAATATAAAGCAGCAGGCGTCATCAGGGTCGGGATTGAACCCAGGACCTCCTGTACACCAGGCGAGGTTGTTAACATCTCCTAGCCACCGTGATGATGATGATGATGAGAGAGAGAGACACGCAAACTCCAAATATACAGCAGCAGGCGTCATCAGGGTCTGGATTGAACCCAGGACCTCCTGTACACCTGGCGAGGTTGTTAACATCTCCTAGCCACCGTGATGATGATGAGAAAGAGAGACAACGCAGAGTCGAAATATATACGGCAGGTATCGTCAGGGTCGGGATTGAACACAGGACCTCCTGTACACCCAGCGAGGTTGTTAACATCTCCTAGCCACCGTGATGATGATGATGAGAGAGAGAGACACGCAAACTCCAAATATACAGCAGCAGGCGTCATCAGGGTCGGGATTAAACCCAGGACCTCCTGTACACCTAGCGAGGTTGTTAACATCTCCTAGCCACCGTGATGATGATGATGGGAGAGAGAGAGACAACGCAAACTCCAAATATACAGCAGCAGGCGTCATCAGGGTCGGGATTAAACCCAGGACCTCCTGTACACCTAGCGAGGTTGTTAACATCTCCTAGCCACCGTGATGATGATGATGGGAGAGAGAGAGAACGCAGAGTCGAAATATATACAGCAGGTATCGTCAGGGTCGGGATTGAACACAGGACCTCCTGTACACCAGGCGAGGTTGTTAACATCTCCTAGCCACCGTGATGATGATGATGAGAGAGAGAGACACGCAAACTCCAAATATACAGAAGCAGCAGGCATCGTCAGGGTCGAGGTCGAACCCACGACCTCCTGTACACCAGGCGAGGTAGTTAACATCTCCTAGCCACCGCGACACACACACAGTGTGGTTGTTGATGTTGTTGTTGATGTTGTTGTTGTTATTGGTTGCGTCTGTGCACCGCTGTCAAGGCAGCAGCAGCGGCATCTCCGGAATGATGAGTTAAGTCTCCTTAAAAGGTGTCAGCCGTTATGAATCAATCAGTAAATAATTAGACAGCTGTAGCGATGTCAATTATACAACAACAACAACAAAGACATGCCAGCCATCACACAGACAAAGACAAAGATCCCCCGTGTAGCCTCTAACAGACTGTTGGGGCAAGTGCTGTTAGCGAGCAGCAGCAGCACCTGTGACACACAGACAAAGACAAAGATCCCCCGTGTAGCCTCGACAGACAGTCGGGGCAAGTGCTGTTAGCGAGTAGCAGCACCAACTATGAAGGTCCGGCACTGTGGCACACGACGTGGGGGGGGGGGGGGGGGTAGCCAGCACCACGCCCGTCCGCCTTTGTCTCCCCTGCCTCCCATACTCCACCTCCCTGCCTACCCGCACGATGACATCTCGTCACGGACGATGACGCCATGTATATTCATGGAAAACTCCCCCGCTCACGGCCAAAGCCAGCGACGATTATCGAGACGGGTCATGCGTCACCACCACCCCCCCCCCACGCCCACCAGGACGACTCAGCCTCAAACCAGTACCCGTTGCGATGTGCAGTAAACATCGCCACTGGGGAAGACAAAGACGGCCGTGCGTGGTGTTGGCCACCCACCCCCTCGTGTTGCCACAGCGCCGGGCCTTCATAGATGCTCGCTAACAGCACTTGCCCCGACAGTCTGGTCGAGGCTACACGGGGGATCTTTGTCTTTGTCTGTGTGTCACAGGTGCTGCTACTCGTATTGAGCACTTGCCCCAACAGTCTGTTAGAGGCTACACGGGGGATCTTTGTCTTTGTATGTGTGTCACAGGTGCTGCTACTCGCTAACAGCACTTGCCCCGACAGTCTGTTAGAGGCTACACGGGGGATCTTTGTCTTTGTATGTGTGTCACAGGTGATGCTACTCGCTAACAGCACTTGCCCCGACAGTCTGCTAGAGGCTACACGGGGGATCTTTGTCTTTGTCTGTGTGTCACAGGTGCTGCTACTCGTATTGAGCACTTGCCCCAACAGTCTCTTAGAGGCTACACGGGGGATCTTTGTCTTTGTATATGTGTCACAGGTGCTGCTACTCGCTAACAGCACTTGCCCCGAGTGTCTGCTGAGGCTACACGGGGGATCTTTGCCTTTGTGTGTCATAGGTGCTGCTACTCGCTAACAGCACTTGCCCCAACACTCTGTTAGAGGCTACACGGGGGATCTTTGTCTTTGTCTGTGTGTCACAGGTGCTGCTGCTACTCGCTAACAGCACTTGCCCCAACAGTTTGTTGAGGCTACACGGGGGATCTTTGTCTTTGTCTGTGTGTCACAGGTGCTGCTGCTACTCGCTAACAGCACTTGCCCCAACAGTTTGTTGAGGCTACACGGGGGATCTTTGTCTTTAATGGTGGTGGAGGTGGTTTAGGTGGGGAGATGGAGTGTGTGGGGGGGGGGGGGTGATTCCATTTCAATTCATTTTAAGTTGTCGCAAAACTTATCAAAGTGACAAGCTTTGCTCGGACGCTCGTGAAAGTCAAATGATGAATCCGCCAATAAGAAATCATTTCATTCTGAGCTCCGAACGGCCGTCGATCACGGCTAAGTGTCGCGCGGTGGTGGTGGTGGTTGGTGGTGGTGGTTGGTAGTGGTGGTGGTTGGTGGTGGTGGTGGTTGGTTGTGGTGGTTGGTGGTGGTGGTGGTAGTAAGACGCCAATCTAGCGTCGAGAAAATCGCCCATCAGTGGGCGAGTGCAAGGCGTGCGTTTGAATCGCCACGCGTGTGTGTGTGTGTGTTGTTAGGGTGGTATTCGCTAGCAGCACTTGCCCAGGCAGTGTGCTAGAGGCTATACGGGAGGGGGGGGGGTCTTTATCTTTGTCTGTGTGTGTGTGTGTTCGCTGGGTCACGTAGCCCGCATGCCCAGCCACCGCATGCCAAAGACAGATTTTGTTCGGCCGGATCGAGGGGGCTAAACGGGCGCGGCACGGGCTAGAGAAGAGACGGAGTGATGTGGTAGAGGAGGCACGGGCTAGAGAAGAGACGGAGTGATGTGGTACAGGAGGCACGGGCTAGAGAAGAGACGGAGTGATGTGGTACAGGAGGCACGGGCTAGAGAAGAGATGGAGTGACGTGGTACAGGAGGCACGGGCTAGAGAAGAGATGGAGTGACGTGGTACAGGAGGCACGGGGCTAGAGAAGAGACGGAGTGATGTGGTACAGGAGGCACGGGCTAGAGAAGAGACGGAGTGATGTGGTACAGGAGGCACGGGCTAGAGAAGAGATGGAGTGATGTGGTACAGGAGGCGCGGGGCTAGAGAAGAGATGGAGTGATGTGGTACAGGAGGCACGGGCTAGAGAAGAGATGGAGTGATGTGGTACAGGAGGCACGGGGCTAGAGAAGAGACGGAGTGATGTGGTACAGGAGGCACGGGCTAGAGAAGAGATGGAGTGATGTGGTACAGGAGGCACGGGGCTAGAGAAGAGATGGAGTGATGTGGTACAGGAGGCACGGGCTAGAGAAGAGACGGAGTGATGTGGTACAGGAGGCACGGGCTAGAGAAGAGACGGAGTGATGTGGTACAGGAGGACGTGGAGCTATGGGGGAGGGAGGAGGGAGAGGTGGGGAGGGGAGTGATGAGCACGTGGGCAGTGTGTCTCGTTAGAATGTGTTAATTTAGGTGTGTTAATATATTTAATTAATGGGTGGTTGTGTGTTCTTCGGTTTTTATTTTTATGTTTTTGTAGTGGGTTCCAGGACACGGAGACGGCAGAATAGAAGCAGCACTATCATGTGTTTATTCCCCATAGCACCCCTACATTTTTATAAGTTTCGTTACTCGAGGTCACGTTGGGACGCAGTGACGTGGCTAAGCGCGGATTAACGACGCCTCAAGCGCCGGTCACTCGTTTCACTCTGTCGATGCCTGCTGCTGCTGCTACTGTGTGTTTGAAGCTTGCGTGTCTCTCTCTCTCGCTCTCATCATCATCACGGTGGCTAGGAGATGTTGACTACCTCGCCTGGTGCGCAGGAGGTCGTGGGTTCGATCACGACCCTGACGATGCCTGCTGCTGCTGTGTGTTTGGAGTTTGCGTGTCTCTCTCTCATCATCATCATCATCACGTTGGCTATGAGATGTTAACTACCTCGCCTGGTATACAGGAGGTCGTGGGTTCGATCCCGACAGTGACAACGCTTGCTGCTGCTTCTGTATATTTGGAGTTTTCGTGTCTCTCTCTCTTCATCATCACGGTGGCTAGGAGATGTTAACTACCTCGCCTGGTACGCAGGAGATCGTGGGTTCGATCCCGACCCTGACGACGCCTGCTGCTGCTGCTGTCTATTTGGAGTTTGTGGCGACTCTCTCTCTCACCGTCCCCGTGGTCACTTCGTGGATTTTGTCTCCGGGACACTCCGGTCCTTCTGCTCTGCATTCTGAATCAACGTCGCGCATTTGTAGTCGCTGGCTGCTATCCACGCGATAAGCCATTTCGTTGGGCCTCCATGCATTTGGCTGGATCCCTTCTCAAAGACAGCTGCAATAGCTCAGTGCGAATCCCGCTGGTAAAATGAAATGAGACGTTGAATAAACCGACGTCAGACATCCCGTCGCGTCCCCGCCAACCCCACGTCCACAAACGAGATGTGGACGATTTGGCCTCGCAGCTTCACGTGACTAAGAAATGCACTTTAAAGGGAAATGACAACAAATAAAACGTAAGCTCAACTTCGAGATGAGTCAACGAGTACTCTGTTACCGCCTTCCCCGCACTCCCACGGGGGTAGAAGGGAGCGTCACAGCCCATCTCTGTGTGATCCATCAACCCTCAGTAGCGCCTGGCGCATGAGGACTAGAGGCCAAGGCCACATGGAGCAGCGTAGTCGACATCACTGTCACCACCGCCACCACCACCGCCACCGCTACCGCCACCACCGCTACCGCCATCACCGCCAACACCGCCACCACCGCCACTGCCACCACCGCCACCACCGCCACCACCGCCACCACCGCCACCATCGCCACCACCGCCACTATCACCACCACCGCCACTTCCACCACCACCGCCACCACCGCTGCCACCACCGCCGCCACCACCGCCACCACCGCCACCACCACCGCCACCACCACCGCCACTATCACCACCACCGCCACTTCCACCGCCACCACCACCACCACCGCCGCCACCACCACTACCACCACCACCGCCACCACCACCACCACCACCGCCGCCGCCACCACCACCACCACCACCACCGCCACCACCACCACCACCACCACCACCACCACCACCACCACCGCCGCCACCACCGCCACCACCACCACCGCCACTTCCACCACCACGGCACGAAAGTGAAGCGCCATGAAAATTTGGCCGAGCAAAATTGTCAGCGACCTCGAGACTTTGTTCAGGCCTCGGGGCATTGGATGGAGGCAGATGTGGTGGGAACAGATTTCAGTGAAGTTTCGGGGTGAACGAAAGGGAGAGAGAGAGAGCTGGAGAGAGATAGGCAGAGAGAGAGAGAGAGAACAATAGAGAGAGAGAACAATAGAGAGAGAACAAAAGAGAGAGAACAATAGAGAGAGCTGGGGCGACAGAGAGAACACGAGAGAGATAAAAAGAGCTGGAGTGAGAGAGAACAATAAAGAGAGAACAATAGAGATATAACAATAAAGAGGGAACAATAAAGATATAACAATAGAGAGAGGGAACAATAGAGAGAGAGACCAATAGAGAGAACAATACAGAGAGAACAATAGAGAGAGCTGGGGAGACAGAGAGAACACGAGAGGGATAAAGAGATCTGGAGTGAGAGAAAACAATAAAGAGAGAACAATAGAGATATGACAATGAAAAGGGAACAATAGAGAGAACAATAAAGATGTAACAATAGAGAGATGGAACAATAGAGAGAGAGCTGGGGAGACAGAGATACATGGAGAGAGAGAGAGAGAGAACACGAGAGAGATAAAGAGAGCTGGAGTGAGAGATAACAATAAACAGATAACAATATGAATAACAATACAGAGATAACACTAGAGATATAACAATAAAGAGAGAACAATAGAGATAACAATAAAGAGAGAACAATAGAGACAGAACAATAGAAAGATTGAACAATAGAGAGAACAATAGAGGGAGAGAGTTGGGGAGACAGAGAGAGATAATTCTCGAAGGCGAACTTGAGCACAATACAAGAGGAGATGCAGCCTGCCCTCGTCGCTAGGTTTTGGTTTGCCCAGAATAATGAAAAGACAACAACAACATCAACAACAGTCCCAAACCGCACCAAGACAACAACAACAGTCCCAGACCACACCAAGACAACAAGAACAACAACAGTCCCAGACCACACCAAGACAACAACAACAACAGTCCCAGACCACACCAAGACAACACCAACAACAGTCCCAGACCACACCAAGACAACAACAACAACAGTCCCAGACCACACCAA
The DNA here is from genome assembly GCF_010993605.1 of Petromyzon marinus. NCBI lineage: Eukaryota > Metazoa > Chordata > Hyperoartia > Petromyzontiformes > Petromyzontidae > Petromyzon > Petromyzon marinus. The sequence continues at coordinate 5,515,758 of NC_046130.1, read as the reverse complement.
GACAACACCAAGACAACAACAGTCCCAGACCACACCAAGACAACAACAGTCCCAGACTACACCAAGACAACAACAACACCAACAGTCCCAGACCACACCAAGACAACAACAACAACAATCTCAGACCCCACCAAGACAACAACAACAACAACAACAACAGTCCCAGACCACACCAAGACAACAACAACAACAATCTCAGACCACACCAAGACAACAACAACAACAGTCCCAGACCACACCAAAACAACAACAACAACAATCTCAAACCCCACCAAAACAACAACAACAACAACAATCTCAGACCCCACCAAAACAACAACAGTCCACACACCAACACAAGAACAACAACAGTCCCAGACCACAAGAAGACAACATCAACAACAACAACAGTCCCAGACCACACCGAAACAACAAAAATAACAACAGTCCCAGACCACAACTAGACAACAACAATAACAATACAATTGGCACTATCACCCTGCGTCATTCCCAGAGGGGAATCTTTATTGCGTTCAATTGCTGCAGGTTGACATAAAAATATTGCTCAATTTATTTTTGAATATTAAATATTAAAATCTGAAATGGCCACTGGGTAACAAGAGACAAATGTTGTTGCGTTTTGTTTTTACTGGGGGGTGGCTAGGAGATGTTAACTCCCTCGCCTGGTATACAGGAGGTCGTGGATTCATTTGCGTGTCTCTCATCATCATCATCACCACGGTGGCTAGGAGATTGCTACGGCAGCTCTCTCTCTCTCTCCCATAGCTCCTCCCCCTTTTCTTACCTATATAACCTCTTACCACGGCAGCTCCCTCCCCCCCTAGCTCCTCCCCCTTTTCTTACCTACATAACCTCTTACCACAACAGCTCTCTCTCTCCCTCCCCCTAGCTCCTCCCCCTTTTCTTACCTATATAACCTCTTACCACGGCAACTCTCTCCCTCCCCCCCTAGCTCCTCCCCCTTTTCTTACCTATATAACCTCTTACCACGGCAGCTCTCTCTCTCCCTAGCTCCTCCCCCTTTTCTTACCTATATAACCTCTAAACACGGCAGCTCCCTCCCTCCCCCCTAGCTCCTCCCCCTTTTCTTACCTATATAACCTCTTACCACGGCAGCTCTCTCTCTCTCTCCCCTTAGCTCCTCCCCCTTTTCTTACCTATATAACCTCTTACCACGGCAGCTCTCTCTCTCCCTAGCTCCTCCCCCTTTTCTTACCTATATAACCTCTAACCACGGCAGCTCCCTCCCTCCCCCCTAGCTCCTCCCCCTTTTCTTACCTATATAACCTCTTACCACGGCAGCTCTCTCTCTCTCCCCTTAGCTCCTCCCCCTTTTCTTACCTATATAACCTCTTACCACGGCAACTCTCTCCCTCCCCCCCTTGCTCCTCCCCCTTTTCTTACCTATATAACCTCTTGCCACGGCAGTCTCTCTCGCTCTCCACCACTAACAAAGGCGAAGGTCCCCGTGCGGCCTTCGACAGACCGCCGGTGCAAGATGTTGTATGTGGGCCTTTTTCCTCAATTCATATTAATAATAATACTTGCCAATATTCAAAAAAATAATAATAATCGATAAATAAATAAACACCCTCAAACCGACAAGAACCGACACCCAGAATAAGCAGCTGGAGGTCGTAAAAGGTCATTAAATAATAATCTCTGGGGCAAAGGGAGGTCAACGACTATCTGCAAAATCTCCAGATTGCCAAAGAACAGTTCACAAATAAATACCCAGAATCACAGACACGTACACAGAGCACAGGGCAAACGAACATTATAACCGATATTTTTTTCGTCACGGAAAAAGTTCAAGCTTGGCTATGAGAATAAGTCTATATTAGTGGCTTTATTATTACTTATTTTATTTCACCCTTATTCAACTGACATATTGTTTCTTATTGTATCTTCTATCTACGTGGCTTTACCAAGAGAACGAAAGTACATGAGCTCCTGCAATCACGAAAGCTTAAGTCCAAACTAAGCTATATATCCAACCTCCGGTTATCGGAAATAACTCGCGAATAAACACCGACCCATGGTGTTTATTCGCGAGTTATTTCAAAGCCCGGAATCATGGTGGTAACATCTAAATGGTACATTACAAATCTTGGTTAAACATAAACCAAATAATAATCACAAGAGATTAGACCTGGGGTAATTCAGTAGAGGTACAAGAAAATAGGTCAAACACACAAAGACCAGATAAATGCATCCCATGAAATCAGAGCCTCCACGGCCGCCTTTGTCTTCCAACGGTTTGACACAAACACATGGTAGCCACAACATACGCACGAAGGGAGGGTGCCTCCCCTCCCTAATAGGAGAAACCACGAAGAGAGGGGTTGGGAATGCAAACAAAGAAAATGTGATGGTAAAACAGTCAAAGGTCAAAGGTCCAAAAAGGGGGGGGCGGGGGGGTGGGGCAGCCAGGCCGCTGCTGCCACAGGAGGAGGACGGTGATAGAGGGCATCTGTTTTTTTTTTCTCTCTCGCAAGAGACGCGGAGAGAAGCGAGAGAATTTCACATTTAAGCTCGTCAAATTCAGCTCATCAGCGACCAGCCGCAGAAGACGGTGACCATCAGCTCGGAAGAGGACAGCAAGCCAGCTGCGAGGCATGGCCTCGAGACATTAGCAATGGGTGCTGTGTCCCGCAGAGAAGAGGAGGGGCGAGGTGATGTTAGGTGCCGAGTTCGGCATGGACAGACAGAGCATCGCTGAAAGTTTATTATACATTCAATATTCTACATTCATCCTTGTGTCGCTCGCAGAATTGAGGATTGCGATAAGCTGTATCGTACTAAGCTCTCAGAGTTGTGTAAGAGGTCTGCAAATACAATTTCCAAGTTTTGAGAGTGAGCGACAATTCAGTTCAACAATTCAGCTCGATGAGGGACAGCATGGTGAGCGGGTTGGCGAGCGGCAAGCTCCGGTGTGAGACTCTGCAGTCAACCAGGGATGGGGAGACTTGCCCAGTAGCGATGTGTCAACGAACACGAGTCTAGAGCTGACAGAAGAAGAAGAAAAAGAAGTGTCGCTCAAAGTCATTCTACCCCGAGTGGATGGGGAGACTTGCCCAGTAGCGATGTGTCAACGAACACGAGTCTAGAGCTGACAGAAGAAGGAGAAGAAGAAGAAGAAGAGGAAGAGGAAGAGGAAGAAGAAGAAGAAGAGGAAGAAGTATCACTCAAAGTCATTCTACCCCGAGTGCCAGCTCCCACCAGCAGCTCCACCGAGCGAGGGTGTCCGCCGCCAGCGAACGAACCGCACGCGCAAACTGGGCATCGTCAACGAGCACGGGGTTAGGAGGGAGCACGTGCGACGCAGCTCCTCCAGCAGCGGAAGGAGCCTGCTGCTGCCAGCGGACGGGCCGCTAAGCCGACGCCCCGAACAAGAAAAAGCAACGAGGCCGTTGTAAGACACGCCCACCGTTGTAAGACACGCCCCGAGTTGTAAGACACGCCCGCCGTTGTAAGACACGCCCACCGTTGTAAGGCACGCCCGCCGTTGTAAGACACGCCCGCCATTGTAAGACACGCCCACCGTTGTAAGACACGCCCGCCGTTGTAAGACACGCCCACCGTTGTAAGACACGCCCACCGTTGTAAGACACGCCCGCCGTTGTAAGACACGCCCACCGTTGTAAGACACGCCCGCCGTTGTAAGACACGCCCACCGTTGTAAGACACGCCCACCGTTGTAAGACACGCCCACCGTTGTAAGACACGCCCACCGTTGTAAGACACGCCCACCGTCACACCCTCACCGCTCCGCAGGGGACAAACACATTTTTGATACAAGGGATGCCCAACCTCGGTGTTTGCTTAATGCGAGAAGATCAACATCACTCACACATTAACACGTACAAGAAGACTCGTGATTAGTGCATCAACTACTAGCTGACAACGAAGAACATCGTGGCCCATTGAGTTACGTGGATAAGGTCATTTAGAAGTATATCAGTATTCTTAGCTCTTTCGGTAAAGTCACGTTGAAGGGAAACAATCAAATAATAAAATATATATTAAAAATAATAAAATATATATTTTTATATTTTTTATTATTTTATTATTTTATTGTTTCCCTTCAACGTGACTTTACCGAAAGAGCTAAGAATATGAATTACTGCAGTCACGAAAGCCTTAAATCAAAAGTATATCAGTAGTTCGTTTTTCTTTTTAATTGCATAATCTTGCCGATGAATCTATTGACGTATACTTTTGCCTTTGGGGTATAATAATTATCTTTAAGGTTTTTGCTTGGAATATCGTGCATGCCTGTTTTAAAGGCTCTCCCTATCACCAACTAAGCTCGTGTTACGTGGTGGAATTAATCAAATGTGCAGTTGCCCAAGTGAAACGACGCAATCATTGATGGTTAAATGTACTGCTACCTGAAGGAAAATTCCCCGATGGTACTGTGTTGATAATTCCAAGCATGAGAGTTCGCATATTATAGAGTTAAGGCATCGTTTAGAAAATAAAATTGCTTAACCACAAGTGTTTGAGTGTTTCTTTCCTGAGTTAATGCGTAATGATCTTACTTATAAGAACTGTATCCTGCGTTGAGATTTGAATTTAGATACCTGACATGAACACTAATACATAATCAATAAATGTTAAAGTGAGAGTAATTGTATTATACCGATTTATAATACGAACCTGGACAACGAAGCCGAGTTTAATCTGGCGTACTTACATCACACCTGCATAACCTCATACGATTAATTGTCTTATCCCGATTGATAATACTACCTTCGTCAGCGAGGCGGGGCCTAATCATCATAACGGCTCGCATTAGCATAACCACATGCGTTTAAGTAAATTATCTCTCGGAGTAGCATAATTTGTGCGCATAATTACCACCCCCCCCCCCCCCAAAAAAAAAAAAAATTTCGGCTAAATTTAATTTATTTTTTATTGTTCCCATCAAATTTTCAATACCCAACAAGACAACAAAATGCTGCCACAAGCGACTATGAAGAGATCTGACGCGGCACAACCAGTGGGGGGAGGGTTGGAAGGGAGGTGGTCAGCGAAAATCAAACTTGCCCACTTGCTGATGCCTTACACATTTAAGGCTGAGTCGACCTAATGGGAGCCCCGGGCGGGGCGGGGTGGGGGGGGGAGGGGTCATTTGTCGACTGCGAATTGTCAAGGGTGAGGATGCTGGCATGCTGGCACGCAGAGCCTTCATCCAGCAGTGGATTGACCACTGATGATGATGATAGCTTGGTGAGGTCTTCATCTAGCAGTGGATTGACCACGGCTGATGATGATGATGGTGGCTGGGTGAGGTCTTCATCCAGCAGTGGATTGACCACGGCTGATGATGATGATGGTGGCTGGGTGAGGTCTTCATCCAGCAGTGGATTGACCACGGCTGATGATGATGATGATAGCTTGGTGAGGTCTTCATCTAGCAGTGGATTGACCACGGCTGATGATGATGATGATGATAGCTTGGTGAGGTCTTCATCTAGCAGTGGATTGACCACGGCTGATGATGATGGTGGCTGGGTGAGGTCTTCATCTAGCAGTGGATTGACCACGGCTGATGATGATGGTGGCTGGGTGAGGTCTTCATCTAGCAGTGGATTGACCACGGCTGATGATGATGATGGTGGCTGGGTGAGGTCTTCATCTAGCAGTGGATTGACCACGGCTGATGATGATGGTGGTGGCTGGGTGAGGTCTTCATCTAGCAGTGGATTGACCACGGCTGATGATGATGATGGCTGGGTGAGGTCTTCATCTAGCAGTGGATTGACCACGGCTGATGATGATGATGATGGCTGGGTGAGGTCTTCATCTAGCAGTGGATTGACCACGGCTGATGATGATGATGGTGGCTGGGTGAGGTCTTCATCTAGCAGTGGATTGACCACGGCTGATGATGATGGTGGCTGGGTGAGGTCTTCATCTAGCAGTGGATTGACCACGGCTGATGATGATGATGATGGTGGCTGGGTGAGGTCTTCATCTAGCAGTGGATTGACCACGGCTGATGATGATGGTGGCTTGGTGAGGTCTTCATCCAACAGTGGATTGACCACGGCTGATGACGGCGGTGATTTGGGATTCGGCTATGTACGGTGCAAAGGAAGGTCTATGTACACATACGAACATAGCCACAGACTCGCATAGAGACCCATAGACTCGAATTGTCATCCATAGACTCACATAGACATCCATAGACTCACATAGAGACGTAGAGACTGAAATAGAGACCCTTATACTCACAAAGTCACCCACGGAGTTGCATAGAGACCCCTAGACTCGCATAGAGACCCATGGACTCACGTAGGCATGCGTAGACTCACATAGACACCTACCGACTTACACAGCGACACACAGTCTCACATAGTCACCCATAGACTCACATAGTCACCCACGGACTTGCATAGAGACCCTAGACTCGCATAGAGACCCATAGACGCACACAGAGACCCACAGATTGACATAGACACCCATAGACTCGCATGGAGACCCATAGACTAACATAGACACCCATGGACTTACACAGAGACACCTAGACTCACGTAGACATTGAGACCCGTTGACATTCACACACCCACAATTCACATGGAAACCAAATTTCGGCTGAGTCGACCTAGGGGAGGCCCTGGACAAAAAAAAAATGCAGATATTCGCCACTGCTGTTGGTTCAACGAGCAGGAATCGAACTCAGGTCGCCGGGTTACAGCCGATATGCGCCGCTGGTGCCAGGCTAGGTGCCAGTCAGAGGCCAGTGCCCTTTTGATTTTCTCAGAAGCGACCTCGCCTATCACGAATGATCCATGTCCGACTTGCGTGGTGGTGGCTTATGGGGCCGTCCATAAATGACGTCACGCGATTTTGTACGATTTTTGACCCGCCCCCTCGTCACACGGCGTCACAAAAAGTCAGACCCCCTCCCTCCCCCCCCCTCAAATATGACGTCACAAAACTCTGCCCCCCCCCCTCAAAATAAATAAAAATAAAACATGCTTCAAATCGCTTTAAACTATTGTCACATTGTAGTTGCGTATTTAATGTGGCGCTGCACTCTGATGTTGTAGGAGAAAACATTTATTAAAAAGTCTATTTTATTTAATAGAACGTGTTTGTCTATATTTCTTAGTTTTTTCGGTAAAGTCACGTTGAAGGGAAACAACAAAATAATAAAATATATATAAAACAATAAAAAATTCTCACGACGTTTCGACCATAACTCAAACGGTCGTCTTCAGGTGTATCGGTTTGCATAAATTTATTTTTAAACGGCGCATTTATTTATTTATAAAAAACGTTGGCGCCACGCGCAACGATTTCGCAGTTTATTTAGGACTAGTCCATCTATATTCTAAAAAAGAGGAGGGGGGAGACGAATGTTTTTATAATGTATGCTGTCTGAAAGCCACTGTAAGCGTGAACAATCAATTAAGACCTGAAATGGTTTATCAAATCTTTCCAATGATTGCTAAGCCAGAATCCATCTTCTCGGTTGAAATTGTCTCTATGCTTGTATATGTGGATAGCCTCATGAACGAATCTCTCATGGTAGCCAGATGGCTTATATTTATTTAAAGTTGCGCATTTTGACGTGACGTCACATTTCTCCCCCTCGTCACACATCGTCACAAATGTCTGACCACTCCCACCCCATAGGTGTCATTTATGGACGGCCCCTAATGTGGAGGAGAGGGAGAAAAAATTATATCCACGTGATCACTGGCGAGACGGAATGATAGCAGATCAGCGGTGGTGTCTGATCGCCGTCGTCATCATCATCATCATCACCACCACCACCACGTGGGGAACGTATGGCAATCGAGTACACTCAACTAAGGGGACGGCCATAAATGACGTCACGCACCTAGGTCGCTGACGTCATTTATGGACGGCCCCAGTGGCAACATATACAAAGCGAACATGCCCTGATATCGTTCAGAATGAAGGCGTTTGGTTTGGATCGCACTTTTAGGGGCCGTCCATAAATGACGTCACGCACCTAGAAGGGGGGGAGGGGGGGCGGGGGGGGGGTCAGACATTTGTGACGATGTGTGACGAGGGGGTGTGGGGTGGGGGCGGTTTGAGAAATGTGACGTCACGTAAAAAATGCGCAACTTTAAATAAATATAGACAACACGTTCTATTTATATTCTTGGTTCTTTCGGTAAAGTCACGTAGAAGGGAAACAATAAAATAAACAATTTTGATTTAAAGTTTTCGTGACTGCAGTAATTCATATTCTTAATTCTTTCGGTAAAGTCACGTTGAAGGGAAACAACAAAATAACAAAATAAATATACACCTGAAGACGGCCGTTTGTGTTATGGTCGAAACGTCGTGAGAATTTTTATTGTTTTATATATATTTTATTATTTTGTTGTTTCCCTTCAACGTGACTTTACCGAAAGAACTAAGAAAAATAAAATAATACTATTTTGTAATTGCTTTCAATATTATTTCATTGTTTCCCGTCTACACGGTGGTGACTTTACCAAGAGAACCAAGAATATGAATCCCTGCAGTCACGAAAGCTTTAAATCAAAAGGTTCTACTTAATTAAATAGACTTTTTTTTAAAATAAATGTTTTCTCCTACAACATCAGATTTGCAGCCGCCACGGTCAATACGCAACTACAATGTGACAACAGTTTAAAGCGATTTGAAGCATTTTTTTTTTGGGGGGGGGCAGAGCTTTGTGACGTCATATTTGACGATTTGGGGGTGGGGTCAAAAATCGTCGAAAATCGCGTGACGTACCATTTTTAAAATAGACCTGGCAATCACAAGCGATGACGTCACGGCATTAGCTCATCGTCACAATCGTCACGTGGGCCAATGTAAAAGCAGCCACTTACTCTGAACCAAACTGGCTCTTTGATTTCATTAGACCTTTGCCAGTACCAAAATGTAATAAAAAGGGTTTTTCCCGATTTTTTTTTGCTCTGGTAACAAAAATGAAACCTTTTTTTTACGAGGATTCGTGTTTACTGCATTAATCACAATACCTGCAGTCAAAATGCAAACAACAACAAAAAAACATACTATGATAATATATATTTATTTTGACTGCAGGTATTATGGTTAATGCAGTAACATGAATCCTTGTATAAAGGTTTAAGTTTTGGTGCCAGAAAAAAGGGGGAAAAACCCCTATTATTAGTCTTTTATTTATTTCACCGGCAAAGGACCCACTGGGCAGCTGCTATTTTGCTATTTTTTTCGGAATCGACATGGCAATCACAAAAGATCGTGCAACGACAGTGGCGTGATCGTCATCATCATCATAACCACGTGGATGTGCATTGTAGCGGCCAAATAAATACTACAAAAGCGTGACGTCGATTGCAAACGTGCAGGGAAAAAAGAAAATCGGAGGAACCGGATTAACCAAAAAAATCCACGCGACCACGGGGAGAGAGAGAGAGAGAGACACGCAGACTCCAAATATACAGCAGCAGCAGCAGGTGTCAGGGTCGGGATCGGACCCACGACCTCCTGTACACCAGGCGAGGTAGTTAACATCTCACCACGGGAGGAGAGAGAGAGACACGCAGACTCCAAATATACAGCAGCAGCAGTAGCAGGTGTCAGGGTCGGGATCGGACCCACGACCTCCTGTACACCAGGCGAGGTAGTTAACATCTCACCACGGGGAGAGAGAGACACGCAGACTCCAAATTTGCAGCAGCAGGTGTCAGGGTCGGGATCGGACCCACGACCCCCTGTATAACAGGCGAGGTAGTTAACATCTCCTAGCCACTCAGATGATGATGAGAGACGCAAACTACGAATATACAGCAGCAGGCAGGCAAGGTCGGCATGGAACCCACGACCTTCTGTATATCAGGCGAGGTAGTTAACATATCATAGCCACCGTGATCATGATGATGAGAGATAGCGAGAGACACGAAAACTCCAAATATACTGGAGGGAGGCGTCAGAGAGAGAGAGAGAGACAGAGAGACACAGAGAGACGCAGAGACACACAGAGAGACACAGAGAGAGACACACAGAGAGACACAGAGAGAAACACAGAGACACACAGAGAGACAGATAAAGAGAGACACACAGAGAAACACACAGAGAGACACAGAGAGATTCAGATAGACACAGAGAGAGACACAGAGAGAGACACAAACAGAGAGACACAGAGAGAGACACAGAGAGACACAGAGAGACACAGAGAGAAACACGGAGAGAGACACAGAGAGAGAGACAGAGAGAGAGAAACACACAGAGAGAGAGAGAGACAGAGAGAGAGAGAGAGACAGAGAGACACAGAGAAACAGAAAGAGACACACAGAGAGAGAGACACACAGAGAGAGAGAGAGAGAGACAAACAGAGAGAGACAGAGAGACAGAGAAACAGAAAGAGACACAGAGAGAGAGAGAGACAGAGAGAGAGACAGACAGAGATAGAAAGAGGGGTCATCGATCGACAATGCGTGGCTCTTCCACCCTCCACCGATCGTACGATCCCGATCAGAGAGAGAGAATAGAGAATCAAATTAACGCGTTAATTTCTGAGCGAGCGAGTGCGTTCATTGATTGAGGGCTTGATTTTTTTTAATGAATATTTTTTTTCAGAATTTGGCGCCGTTACATTCCCTGCCCTAGACGGATCCATTAATGCGCGTGGCTTCATATATACGAGTTGCTTCAAAACAATGTGAACGCTCAAATGGGACTATCGTTTGTTTTAATGGGGAAAAAAAAACCTGATGATAGTACACTTTAAACATGATAAGAGATGTACCTTAATAACTTCAAAAAAATGTTCACACTTATATGGGACTATCGTTTTTTTTTAATGAAAGCGAACAGATGATAATAATACTAATTCACTGTTAGCATGATAAACGAATCTACATATTCTTGGTTCTTTCGGTAAAGTCACCACGCAGAAGGGAAACAATAAAATAATAAAAATATGAAACAATAAAATTCTCACGACGTTTCGACTGCAGCACAAGCAATCATCATCAGGTGTGAAAACCACAGCAAGAAAAAATTTGAAAAAAGTGGGGTTTTTTTTTTAACGTTAGCACCACAAAATAACCGCGACTTAATTCAAAATTTCTTGATATGGTTTTCACACCTGATGATGACTGCTTGTGTTGCAGTCGAAACGTCGTGAGAATGTTATTGTTTTATGCATATTTTATTATTTTATTTGTGACTTTACCAAGAATATGAATCCATACTCTTTGGTTATGAAATAATAATAATAAATTGTAACAATTGTTTTAAATCGAAATTGTTTTATATTTTTATTATTTTATTGCTTCCCTTCTACGTGGTGGTGACTTTACCGAAAGAACCAAGAATATGAATCCATACTCTTTGGTTATAAAATAATAATAATAAATTGTAATAATTGTTTTATATTTTTATTATTTTATTGTTTCCCTTCTACGTGGTGACTTTACCGAAAGAACCAAGAATATGAATCCATACTCTTTGGTTATAAAATAATAATAAATTGTAATAATTGTTTTATATTTTTATTATTTTATTGTTTCCCTTCTACGTGGTGGTGACTTTACCGAAAGAACCAAGAATATGAATCCATACTCTTTGGTTATAAAATAATAATAATAATAATAAATTGTAATAATTGTTTTATATTTTTATTATTTTATTGTTTCCCTTCTACGTGGTGACTTTACCGAAAGAACCAAGAATATGAATCCATACTCTTTGGTTATAAAATAATAATAAATTGTAATCATTGTTTTATATTTTTATTATTTTATTGTTTCCCTTCTACGTGGTGGTGACTTTACCGAAAGAACCAAGAATATGAATCCATACTCTTTGGTTATAAAATAATAATAATAATAAATTGTAATAATTGTTTTATATTTTTATTATGTTATTGTTTCCCTTCTACGTGGTGACTTTACCGAAAGAACCAAGAATATGAATCCATACTCTTTGGTTATAAAATAATAATCAATTGTAATAATTGTTTAATATTTTTTATTATTTTATTGTTTCCCTTCTACGTGGTGGTGACTTTACCGAAAGAACCAAGAATATGAATCCCTGCAGTCACGAAAGCTTTACATCAAAACGAATCTACTACGTTGATTGTTTGAAAAAAAAAATGTTAACACGCATACGGGACTATCGTTTTTTTAAGAAATAAAAGTACGCTGTAAACATGTATAACATGTAACACGTATATACCATGATATATATATAAACATGTTTTATATAGGTTACATTAAATATGTATGTAAAATATTTTTATGTATAACACGTTATGTATTTATCAATAACTCCTGGCTTCCGCTTATACGGGGAGGAGGGGGAATGTAACAAACAGATGAATCCACGTCGGATTTATCAAACGGCGTGGTCATATGAACAAAAGGGTTTTCATTTGTCCCCTCCGTGGCGAACATAAAACAGAAGATTTTTTAAGATGTTCGAGAACACGAAATAGACAACACACACACACACACCCCGATCACAAGGTAATCTCATGTATCTGCATGAACCACACTTGTGGGACCGTCCATAAATGACGTCACGCGGCGTCACAAAAAGTCAGACCCCCCCTCTCCCCCCTCAAATGTGACGTCACAAAGCTCTGCCCAACCACCCCTCCGCCCTACCCCCCCCACCCCAAAACCATATTTCTATTTTGAAAATAAAACATGCTTCAAATCGCTTTAAACTATCGCCACATTGTAGTGCGTTATTTAATGTGGCGCTGCACTCTGATGTTGTAGGAGAAGACATTCATTAAAAAGTCAATTTAATTAAGTAAGAACGTGTTGTGTCTATATTTATTTAAAGTTGCGCACTTTGACGTGACGTCACATTTCTCAACCCCCCCCCGCCCCCCACCCTCGTCACACATCGTCACAAATGTCTGACCACCACCCAACTCCCCCAGGTGCGTGACGTCATTTATGGACGGCCCCAGTGGCAACATATACAAAACGAACATGCCCTCATAATGATGCTGTTGAACACGTAGGCCCTTCGCGATCAATACCGTTCAGAATAAAGGTGTTTGGGTTGGATCGCATTTATAGGGGCCGTCCATATATGACGTCACGCACGTAGGGGTGGGGGTGTGGGGGAGGAGGAGGAGGATGAGGGGGGGGGGCAGTTTGAGAAATGTGACGTCACATCAAAATTTAAGCCTACCTAAGCGACTTCCATCCAAGTGACTTCACCGAAAGACCCGGACAACATGAATGTCTGCATTCACGAAAGCTTTAAGTAAAAAAAAACACGTGGCTCCGATGATAATAATAATAATAATAAATAATCATAAATAAATAAATAATCGTGCTCGGCGTAGTCTCTGAAAACTGATTGCCCTACATCAGTGTCAGAAGCTTTCTTTCGAGGCCTAGCATCACCACCAGTGTCAGACCAGAGCTGAACACCTTTCGTGGCAAATGAACGAGCAGTCGCGCTAAGATGTCCCGACAGCAGGCAAGGCTGTCTGATTGCGAGGCATCGTCAAGACTGCATTCACCCACACACAGTACTTGGGGGGAGGAAAAAAAACATGCAGACCAAACATGCCCTCTGGTGATGATAGCAAGGCCGCAATTATGATATATATTGGGACACACACACACATCTCCCCCAATATATTCAAATATGCTCAAAATGTCCCACCCCCCCCCCCAATATTTTGCTATAAAATAGATTCATAATAAAGGTTTTTGGGTTAGATCGTGTTTATTTATAAATGTGTCGTAACCCTCCACTACTTCGACACGGCCAATCAGCAAAAAAAGTGTCACGTTGACAAAAGACAATTCACTACTTTAGCCCACCGGTGTGTTGAAGAGTGAATGCACATATATTGGTCGCGAAAGCCTACATGTTAAACTGATAAAATAGATTTCTGTTTATATGATTGTGGTTATGGTTGTTACTTTACACATCCCTAATCTCTGCCACTACATACAACGGAACAAGAAAAGATAAAAATAAAAACAGAGCAATGTAATAATTACAATAACACTATCAGACATTATTGTAACAAACCAAAAAAAAGTCCACCCTACGTGTTAGTGAATCTTTGTTTATATTTTAGGCAGCAAATTCGTTACTCTTTGGTTCTATTCGGTAAAGTCACGTAGGTAAAACAACAAAATTCACGACGTTTTGGCCACAACACAAGTGGCCTCCATCAGGTGAAGGGACCGTGCCGTCACGAGGACAGCGTTGGAGTGAAAACAGCCAAGCTCCAACGCTGTCCTCGTGACGGCACGGTCCCTTCACCTGATGAAGGCCACTTGTGTTGTGGCCGAAACGTCGTGATTTTTGTTGTTATATTTGTTTTTTTTACCTACTACGTGACTTTACCGAATAGAACCAAAGAGTATGGATCCTTGCAGTCACGAAAGCTTCAAATCTAGAAAGGGAAATTCGTTTTCAAATTTAGATTTATTTATTTTTCGGGCAGGGGGGACACCCCAGACAGACACCCTAGAAGATTTGGTCCCCCCAGCAATGTTGACTCCATGGATTATAGTGACACCTGGTGATGTTACACATTGTCTTGGAAACGTATTGGCCTACGGCAGGGACATGATACACTAAGACTGCTGTACACTGCACACTAAGGTCAAGGGCAGGGTAAAGGAAACGCGAAGTATTACCCGGTTAAGGGATCGTACATAAATGACGTCACGCGATTTTAGACGATTTTTGACCCCCCCCCCCCCCCCCATTCGTCACACGGCGTCACAAAAAGTCAGACCCCCCCCCCCCCCTCAAATATGACGTCACAAAGCTCTGCCCCCCACCCCCCCCCAAAAAAATGAATAAAACATGCTTCAAATCGCTTTAAACTATTGCCACATTGTAGTGCGTATTTAATGTGGCGCTGCACTCTGATGTTGTAGGAGAAAACATTTATTAAAAAGTATATTTGATTAAGTAGAACGTGTTTGTCTATATTTATTTAAAGTTGCGCACTTTGATGTGAAGTCACATTTCTCAAACCCTCCCCTCCCTCCCCCTCGTCACACATCGTCACACCTTGTTTACCTACTACCTTGTTTACCTACTACCCTGTTTACCTACTACCCTGTTTACCTACTACCTTGTTTACCTGCTACCTTGTTTACCTACTACCTTGTTTACCTACTACCTTGTTTACCTACTACCCTGTTTACCTACTACCTTGTTTACCTACTACCTTGTTTACCTACTACCCTGTTTACCTACTACCCTGTTTACCTACTACCTTGTTTACCTACTAACTTGTTTACCTACTACCCTGTTTACCTACTACCTTGTTTACCTACTACCCTGTTTACCTACTACCTTGTTTACCTACTACCTTGTTTACCTACTACCCTGTTTACCTACTACCTTGTTTACCTACTACCCTGTTTACCTACTACCTTGTTTACCTACTACCTTGTTTACCTACCACCCTGTTTACCTATTACCCTGTTTACCTACTACTTTGTTTAACTACTACCTTGTTTACCTACTACCTTGTTTACCTGCTACCCTGTTTACCTACTACCTTGTTTACTTACTACCCTGTATACCTACTACCTTGTTTACCTACTACCCTGTTTACCTACAACCTTGTTTACTTACTACCCTGTATACCTACTACCTTGTTTACCTACTACCCTGTTTACCTACTACCCTGTTTACCTACAACCTTGTTTACCTACTACCTTGTTTACCTACTACCCTGTTTACCTACAACCTTGTTTACCTACTACCTTGTTTACCTACTACATTGTTTACCTACTACCCTGTTTACCTACAACCTTGTTTACCTACTACCCTGTTTACCTACTACCTTGTTTACCTACTACCCTGTTTACCCACAACCTTGTTTACCTACTACCATGTTTACCAACTACCTTGTTTACCTACTACCCTG
Source organism: Petromyzon marinus (assembly GCF_010993605.1). Taxonomy (NCBI): domain Eukaryota; kingdom Metazoa; phylum Chordata; class Hyperoartia; order Petromyzontiformes; family Petromyzontidae; genus Petromyzon; species Petromyzon marinus. The sequence continues at coordinate 5,499,875 of NC_046130.1, read as the reverse complement.
TTTACCTATTACCTTGTTTACCTACTACCCTGTTTACCTACTACCCTGTTTACCTACTACCTTGTTTACCTACTACCCTGTTTGCCTACTACCCTGTTTACCTACTACCCTGTTTACCTACTACCCTGTTTACCTACTACCTTGTTTACCTACTACCCTGTTTACCTACTACCTTGTTTACCTACTACCTTGTTTACCTACTACCCTGTTTACCTACTACCCTGTTTACCTACTACCTTGTTTACCTACTACCCTGTTTACCTACTACCCTGTTTACCTACTACCCTGTTTACCCACTACCCTGTTTACCTACTACCCTGTTTACCTACTACCCTGTTTACCTACTACCCTGTTTACCTACTACCCTGTTTACCTACGACCTTGTTTACCTAGTACCCTGTTTACCTACTACCCTGTTTAACTACTACCCTGTTTACCTACTACCCTGTTTACCTACTACCCTGTTTACCCACTACCCTGTTTACCTACTACCCTGTTTACCTACTACCTTGTTTACCTACTACCCTGTTTACCTACTACCCTGTTTACCTACTACCCTGTTTACCTACTACCTTGTTTACATACTACATTGTTTACCTACTACCCTGTTTACCTACTACCTTGTTTATCTACTACAATGTTTACCTACTACCCTGTTTACCTACTACCCTGTTTACCTACTACCTTGTTTACCTACTACCTTGTTTACCTACTACCCTGTTTACCAACTACCCTGTTTACCTACTACCCTGTTACCTACTACCTTGTTTACCTACTACCCTGTTTACCTACTACCTTGTTTACCCTGTTTACCTACTACCTTGTTTACCTACTACCTTGTTTACCTACTACCTTGTTGACCTACTACCCTGTTTACCTTCTACCTTGTTTACCTACTACCCTGTTTACCTACTACCTTGTTTACCTACTACCTTGTTTACCTACTACCTTGTTTACCTACTACCTTGTTTACCTACTACCTTGTTTATCTACTACCTTGTTTACCCACAACCTTGTTTACCCACAACCTTGTTTACCTACTACCTTGTTTACCGCTCGCTAAAAGCTCCGTGGTGCAGTCCGTGGCCTCCATTTAAAATTGTAATCGTCGAAAGTCTTCTTACACGAATAAAGCGCTCTACCTAGCATTTACCTGTTACATACCTTGTTCATGTGTAGTAGTGCCCCAGTAATTACCCTGTAAATCGGGTCATTTGTATGGGGTAAGGGTAAAAAGGTAGGGTAAAGTTAGGCTCGCTGCTTTTGACCTTTTACCTTGCCGAGGCCTAGCGAGATGCGACCCAAGGATGAAGCGGAGGAGGGAGTCGTGGGCGCTCGGAGACAGGGGAGTGGATGCTTCACGGCAGTAATTGAAAATGCAATAAGCTATGTCAGTGTCTCCCAACCGCGCACGCATTTGCGAGCGGGTAGGAAGGTTAACGCGATCGCAGTGGCGGGAGGCCGGTTGAGTCAGTCCGCTGCTGGATGTAAAGTGCACCTCCTGCTTCTACACCACCTACTGCCTCTTTCCGCTCTCCTCCACCAGACACTCCTCCACCCTATCCTCCTCCTCCTCCTCCTCCACCTCATTCCACCACCTCCTCTACCCTCTCCACCTCCTCCACCACCTCCAGCTCCTCCTCCACCCCTTCCTCCTTCTCCAACCCCACCTCCTCCACCTCCTCCACCCTATCCTCCTCCTCCTCCTCCTCCACCTCATTCCACCACCTCCTCTACCCTCTCCACCTCCTCCACCACCTCCAGCTCCTCCTCCACCCCTTCCTCCTTCTCCAACCCCACCTCCTCCACCTCCTCCTCCTCCTCCTCCACCCTCTCCTCCTCCTCCTCCGCGTGCCGTGCAGGTGGAGTGTGCCGCTGTTAAAACACCATTACCGAATCATCCAGAAACGAAACTAAACCACTTTGATTTTTTTTTTGATTTGTGACCAGCTAAGGGCCCCGCTGAGCTGCCATGTAGCTGTTTGTGTTATCAGCATGCGACTTGGACATCACAAACGACAGCTCACACGAAGTGAACTCGTTCATCATCATCATCATCATCGCGGTGGAGAGGGACGTACAGCGGCAGCCTGAATGCGGTAACACGCGCGATGTTCACTCTACACGTGGAGGGTGAGAAACCGGAGGAGCCGGAGAAAAATCCACGCGGCCACGTGGAGAGAGCGAGACAGAGAGACACGCAGACTCCAAATATACAGCAGCAGCAGGCATCGTCAGGTTCGGGATCGCACCCACGACCTCCTGTACACCAGGCGAGGTAGTTAACATCTCATAGCCACCGTGATGATGATGATGATGAGAGAGAGAGACACTCAAACTCCAAATATACAGCAGCAGGCATCGTCAGGGTCGGGATCGAGCCCACGACCTCCTGTACACCGGTCGAGGTAGTTAACATCTCCTAGCCACAGTGATGATTATAATTATGAGGGAGAGAGACACAACAAACTCGAAATATACAGCAGGCGTCAGGGTCGGGACCACGACCTCCTGTACACCAGGCGAGGTAGTTAACATCTCCTAGCCACCGTGATGATGATGATGATGAGAGACACACGCAAACTCCAAATATACAGCAGGCATCGTCAGGATCGGGATCGAACCCACGACCTCCTGTACACCTGGCGAGGTAGTTAACATCTCCTAGCCACCGTGATGATGATAATGATGATGAGAGACACACGCAAACTCCAAATATACAGCAGCAGGCATCGTCAGGATCGGGATCGAACCCACGACCTCCTGTACACCTGGCGAGGTAGTTAACATCTCCTAGCCACCGTGATGATGATAATGATGATGAGAGACACACGCAAACTCCAAATATACAGCAGCAGGCATCGTCAGGATCGGGATCGAACCCACGACCTCCTGTACACCTGGCGAGGTAGTTAACATCTCCTAGCCACCGTGATGATGATGATGATGGGAGACACGCAAACGAACTCACGAGCTCCTGTATACCAGGCAATGGGGTTAACATTTCTTCTCCGCCCCTGCAAGGCGCCCCAACTGAGTTTATGTGCAGGGGCGCTTGAGACTCGTCGCTTCCTCTGCTTTTGGCGGAGGTGCAGCGGTAAGCGCGCTTCCAACTCCGGGATCATTCCGCTGCGTGAATCCGAAGGGCCGTGAAGCTCTTTGTGACGGTTGCCCAGAGGCGATTGCCCGAACCGCTCCCGGTGACATTAGGAGGCGTTCTGGGAGCTAAGCACTTTTAAATCATCTACACTGAAATATAATTAAAAAAAAAAATTTTAGAGCTGCTTGTTGTGTTTAAGTTATTGTCCTTTTCCCCAGCTACGTATGGTGCGAAAGAAGTCCAACTTACGTACATAGCCACAGACCCAAACAGAGACCCCTAGATTCACGTAGAGATCCCCCAACAAGTTACATAGTCACCCACGGGCTTACATAGAGACCCATAGGCTCGCATAGTCCCCCATAGACTCAAATAAAGATCCGTAGACGTTCATAGAGAGCCATAGACTCACATTGCACGTTTTGTTACGTACGTACCTGGACATCGCCAGCCCACTGATTTACAGTGACTCATATTTGGAGTTTGCGTGTCTCTCTCTCTCTCATCATCATCATCATCACGGTGGCTAGGAGATGTTGACTACCTCGCCTCGTGTACAGGAGGTCGTGGGTTCGATCCCGACCCTGACTATGCCTGCTGCTTCTGCTGTAGATTTGGGGGTTTCAGTCTCTCTCACATAATCATCGCAGTGGCTAGGATATGTTAACTACCTCGCCTCATGTACAGGAGGTCTGTGTCTCTCTCATCATCATCATCACGGTGGCTAGGAGATGTTACCTACATCGCTTCATGTACAGGAGGTCTGTGTCTCTCTCATCATCATCATCATCGCAGTGGCTAGGAGATGTTAACTACCTCATCATCATCATCGCGGTGGCTTGGAGATGTTAACTACATCGCCTCATGTACAGGAGGTCTGTGTCTCTCTCATCATCATCATCGCAGTGGCTTGGAGATGTTAACTACCTCGCCTGATGTACAGGAGGTCTGTGTCTCTCTAATCATCATCACGGTGGCTAGGAGATGTTAACTACCTCGCCTCATGTACAGGAGGTCTGTGTCTCTCTCTCTCATCATCATCATCGCGGTGGCTACGAGATGTTGACTACCTCGCCTGGTGTACAGGAGGTCGTGGTGGGTTCGATCCCGACCCTGACTATGCCTGCTGCTGCTGCTGTAGATTTGGAGTCTGCGGAGGATTGAACGTCAAGGGACAGCCGAGGGGGCAGGAATGAGCGTGAGGCGATGACGGCCACTTTGTCTGCACAGCAAAAACATTTTGACCTCCGTGTTAACCAGGGGGCGGGGTGGGTGGGGGGGGGTCTCTCAGCGCAATTACAAAGTAATTAAATTAAATTCGGCGTAAAAAGGTTTTCCGCAATTCGGCAATTCGACGAAGACCTCCCTCCCTCCCCTCCCTCGCCTCCCTCCCCCCTCCCTCCCCCCTCCCTCCCCCCTCCCTCCCCCTCCCCCCTCCACTCCCCCTCCCTCGCCCTCCCTCCCCCCTCCCCTCCCTCCCCCCTCCCCCCCTCCCTTCCCTCCCCTCTCTCGCCTCTCCCCTCCCTCACTCACTCCCTCCCCCCTCCCCTCCTTCCCCTCTCTCCCTCCCCCCCTCCCCTCCCTCCCCCCCTCCCCTCCCTCCCTCCATCCCCTCTCTCCCTCCCCTCCCTCCCTCCCTCCCTCCCCCATCCTCCCCTCTTTCCCTCCCCTCCCTCCCCTCCCTCCCTCCCTCCCCTCCCTCCCTCCCTCTCCCATTCTCCCCTCCCTCCCTCCCTCCCTCCCCCATCCTCCCCTCCCTCCCTCCCCGTGAGATGGCGAGACAGACAGACAGACACTAAGTGACGAACGAGCTATTTAGTTATTTCAGGCAGGACGGGTTGGTGCCAGCGCTGGCGTGAAGGTTATAAATGACCCATCGCCTGCTCAACGAGTCCCGAGGATTATCACGAACACCCAGAGGTTCGCATTCAGTAGACACACGGATTTAGGATTTAGACTTACAGAGAGACCCATAGACTTACATAAAGACCCACCAACTTACATAGAGACCCACACACTCATATAGAGACCCATAGACTCACATAGAGACCCGTAGACTCACATAGAGACCCATAGACTTACATAGAGACCACCAACTTACATGGAGACCCATATACTTACGTAAAGACCCATAGACTTACATAGAGACCACCAACTTACATGGAGACCCATAGACTTACATAGAGACCCACACACTTATATAGAGACCCATAGACTTACATAGAGACCCATAGACTTACATAAAGACCCACACACTCATATAGAGACCCATAGACTCACATAGAGACCCATTGACTTACATAAAGACCGATAGACTTACATAGAGACCCATAGACTTACATAAAGACCCATAGACTTATATAGAGACCATAAACTTACATGGATACCCATAGACTTACATAGAGACCCACACACTTATATAGAGACCCATAGACTCACATAGAGACCGATAGACTTACATAGAGACCCATAGACTTACATAAAGACCCATAGACTTACATAGAGACCCACCAACTTACATGGAGACCCAAATACTTACATAGAGACCCATAGACTTACATAGAGACCCACACACTCATATAGAGACCCATAGACTCACATAGAGACCCATTGACTTACATAAAGACCGATAGACTTACATAGAGACCCATAGACTTACATAAAGACCCATAGACTTATATAGAGACCATAAACTTACATGGATACCCATAGACTTACATAGAGACCCACACACTTATATAGAGACCCATAGACTCACATAGAGACCGATAGACTTACATAGAGACCCATAGACTTACATAAAGACCCATAGACTTACATAGAGACCCACCAACTTACATGGAGACCCAAATACTTACATAGAGACCCATAGACTTACATAGAGACCCACACACTCATATAGAGACCCATAGACTCACATAGCCTCCCATTGACTTACATAAAGACCCATAGACTTACATAGAGACCCACCAACTTACATGGAGACCCGTATACTTACATAGAGACCCATATACTCACATAGAGACCCATTAACTTACATAAATACCCATAGACATACATAGAGACCCATAGACTTACATAGAGACCCACCAACTTACATGGCGACCCATAGACTTACATAGAGACCCATAGACTTACATAGAAACCCACACACTCATATAGAGACCCATAGACTCACATAGAGACCCATTGACTTACATAAAGACCCATAGACTTACATAGAGACCCATAGACTTACATAGAGACCCACACACTCATATAGAGACCCATAGACTTACATAGAGACCCATAGACTCGCATAGAGAGCCGTAGACTCACATAGAGACCCACCAAATTACATAGAGACCCATAGACTTACATAGACACTACATGTGTAGCTACTACTACATGTGTGGTTACTACTACTACATGTGTAGCTACTACTACTACATGTGTAGCTACTACTACTACATGTGCAACTACTACTACATGTGTAGCTACTACTACATATGTAGCTACTACTACTACTGCATGTGTAGGTACCACTACATGTGTAGCTATTACTACTACATGTGTAGCTACTACTACTACTGCATGTGTAGGTACCACTACATGTGTAGCTACTACTACTACATGTGTGGTTACTACTACTACATGTGTAGCTACTACTACTACATGTGTAGCTACTACTACATATGTAGTACTAGCTACTACTACATGTGTAGCTACTACTACTACATGTGTAGCTACTACTACTACATGTGTAGCTACTACTATTACATGTGTAGCTACTGCTACTATATGTGTAGCTACTACTTCTACATGTGTAGCTACTACTACTACATGTGTAGCTACTACTACATGTGTAGCTACTACTACTACATGTGTAGCTACTACTACTACATTTGTAGCTACTACTACTACATGTGTAGCTACTACTACATGTGTAGCTACTACTACTACATGTGTAGCTACTACTACTACATGTGTAGCTACTACTACTACATGTGTAGCTACTACTACTACATGTGTAGCTACTACTACTACATGTGTAGCTACTACTACTACTACATGTGTGGTTACTACTACTACTACATGTGTAGCTACTACTACTACTACATGTGTGGTTACTACTACTACATGTGTAGCTACTACTACTACATGTGTAGCTACTACTACTACTGCATGTGTAGCTACTACTACACGTGTAGCTACTACTACTACATGTGTAGCTACTACTACTACTGCATGTGTAGCTACTACTACTACATGTGTAGCTACTACTACTACATGTGTAGCTACTGCTACTATATGTGTAGCTACTACTACTACATGTGTAGCTACTACTACACATGTAGCACTAGCTACTACTACATATGTAGTACTAGGGGTAAAGAGAGGGGGTAGAGAGAGAGAGAGTGAAGGGGTAAGAAGGAGGAGAGCAGAGAGTGACATCTTTTGTGAAATCTTTCATTTAAACAGGGGGGCACATATAGAGCAAAGCTTAGAAATAAAGACCCCGAAATGATGAACGAGCAAAGTGCCGACTACACCGAGCATCTTCTCGTTTCCTCTGATGGTAAAAACAGAGATAGGAGAGGGGAGGGAGGGATGGGAATGAGGGAGGGAGGGGAGAAGGGAGAGGAGAGGGAGGGGAGGGAGGGGAGGGAGGGAGGGAGGAGAGAAGGGAGAGGAGAGGGAGGGGAGGGATGGAGGGAGGGGAAGGGAGGGGGGAAGGAGGGAGGGGAGGGGAGGGAGGGAGGGAGGGAGGGAGGGGAGGGAGGGAGGGAGGGAGGGGAGGGAGGGAGGGAGGGAGGGAGGGAGGGAGGGGAGGGAGGGAGGGAGGGAGGGAGGGGAGGCAGGGGAGGGAGGGGAGGGAGTGGAGGGAGGGGAGGGAGGGAGTGGAGGGAGGGGAGGGAGGGGGTGGGAGGGAGGGGAGGGAGAGGAGGGGAGGGAGGGAGAGGAGGGACGGGAGGGAGGGGAGGGAGGGAGGGAGGGGAGGGAGTGGAGGGAGGGAGGGGAGGGAAGATTTGTATTTTAGTTTTCTCAGGGAAGCTTTATCGAGTCTCGAGCCCCAATGAAACCATTGACAGTCAGCCACCTTTCATTATTCCCGGGTTCTCTGGTGTCGCGAGCTGAAAGTCGCAGCCTTGGTCATGCAATGATTTAAACTGAAACTATTAAACAAAAATAAACTTTAGCAGGCAAGGCACCGCTGAGCTGTGAAGCTATTGTTCAGAAGCGACCTGGCCACACGTGATTGCAGAGCGAGGTTGCTTATCAGCATCATCATCATCACCACCGCGTGGGAATGTATAGTTAGCGGCAACGTAATCTGAACGCGTGGCTATGATTTGTAAACGTGGAGGGAAGAAACCGGAGGAATCGGAGAAAAATCCACGCGACCACGGGGACAGAGACGCAAACTCCAAATATAGAGCAGCAGCAGCAGCAGGCATCGTCAGGGTCGGGATCGAACCCACGACCTCCTGTACACCGGGCGAGGTAGTTAACATCTCATAGCCACCGTGATGATGGTGATGATAGAGAGAGACTCAAACTCCAAATATACAGCAGCAGCAGCAGGCATCGTCAGGGTCGGGATCGAACCCACGACCTCCTGCATACCAGACGAGGTAGTTAACATCTCATAGCCACCGTGATGATGATGATGAGAGAGAGACACGCAAACTCCAAATATGCAGCAGCAGCAGCAGGCATCGTCAGGGTCGGGATCGAACCCACGACCTCCTGTATACCAGGCGAGGTAGTTAACATCTCCTAGCCACCGTGATGATGATGATGATGATGAGAGACACGCAAACGAACCCACGACCTCCTGTATACCGGGCGAGGTAGTCAACATCTCCTAGCCACCGTCGTGGATGTGTTCGTTTAAAGGTGCTCGCGACAAATATGGAACGGACGTAAATCAAATTAGCGATTGGTGGGGTGGTGGTGGGTGGTGGTGGGCGGTGGGTAGTGGTGGGTGGTGGGCGGTGGGTAGTGGTGGGTGGTGGTGGGTAGTGGGTAGTGAGTGGTGGTGGGTGGTAGTGGGTGGTAGTGGGTGGTAGTGGGTAGTGGTGGGTGGTAGTGGGTGGTGGTGGGTAGTGGTGGGTAGTGGGTGGTTGGTTGGTTGGGTGATGGTGAGTAGTGGGTGGTGGTGTGTGGTGGTGGGTAGTGGTGGGTAGTGGGTGGTAGTGGGTGGTGGTGGTAGATGCTGGTGGGCGGTGGTGGGTGGTGGGTGGTAGTGGGTGGTAGTGGGTGGTGGTGGGTGGTAGTGGGTGGTGGTGGGTAGTGGTGGGTAGTGGGTGGTTGGTTGGGTGGTGGTAGGTGGTGGGTGGTGGTGGGTGGTGGTGGGTGGTTGGATAGTGGGCCGTGGGAGGGTGGTGGAGGTGGTGATGGAGAGGCGACGTGTGTGTGGGTGCGGTGTTCGTTGTGACGTGTGTGTGGGTGCGGTGTTCGTTGTGACGTGTGTGTGGGTGCGGTGTTCGTTGTGACGTGTGTGTGGGTGCGGTGTTCGTTGTGACGTGTGTGTGGGTGCGGTGTTCGTTGTGACGTGTGTGTGGGTGCGGTGTTCGTTGTGACGTGTGTGTGGGTGCGGTGTTCGTTGTGACGTGTGTGTGGGTGCGGTGTTCGTTGTGACGTGTGTGTGGGTGTGGTGTTAGTTGTGACGTGTGTGTGGGTGCAGTGTTAGTTGTGACGTGTGTGTGGGTGCAGTGTTAGTTGTGACGTGTGTGTGGGTGCGGTGTTCACAGCGACGTGTGTGTGGGTGCAGTGTTCCAAAGCGACGCTTATCGGCTCGCGATGTCAACAACAATTGGGCGACGTCTTTGCGAGACGGCGTCTGCAATGGGGAAAAAAGTATTCCTGGTTATCACTCCACTTTGTGCCTTTAAACTTGGTCGAATTGTTGTCGTCCTGCGTTTTGTTATTTTGTTGTGCTTGAGTATGCTGCGGTAAATTGGTGTGGAGCAATGGGATGCCCCCCTCATCCCCCCCCCACCAACCCCCCCACTAACCCCCCCACCAACCCCCCCCCCCCCACCAACTACCCCCCCACCTCTTGGTGCCGAGTAGACCATTAGCCCGGCGCCCGGGATATCCGCTTCGACAGGAATATTTAAAATACGTTCTCATTTTTTACATATATATATGAGCGTGTGTAAATTGTTAATATGTAAACATAAAATAATAAAATCACGGAGGGGTTAGGGAGGTTCAGGAGTGGAGGAAGACGGAGTAGGGAGGGAGGAGGGATGGGAGCTCATCTCGAGCGGGGTCCACAGCCAATGTCAGCGGTACCGTGCTGATGAGGCCCTCGGGAGACAGCGAGAGAGACGTGCAGACTGGCGCGGCTGCTGCTTACCGAGGTAGCAGCAGTAGCAGCTCTTATGCAGCTGAGGGCTGTTACAGCAGTAGCAGCAGTTGCAGCTGTTACAGCTGTAGCAGCAGTTGCAGCTGTTACAGCTGCAACTGCTGTTACAGCTGAAGCTGTTACAGCAGTAGCAGCAGTTGCAGCTGTTACAGCTGTAGCAGTAGTTGCAGCTGTTACAGCTGTAACAGCTGCAGCTGTTACAGCTGCAGCTGTTACAGCTGTAGCAGCAGTTGCAGCTGTTACAGCTGTAGCAGCAGTTGCATCTGTTAGAGCTGCAGCTGTTACAGCTGCAGCTATTACAGCAGTAGCAGCAGTTTGCAGCTATTACAGCAGTAGCTATTACAGGAGTAGCAGCAGTTTGCAGCTATTACAGCTGCAGCTGTTACAGCAGTAGCAGCAGTTTGCAGCTATTACAGCTGCAGCTGTTACAGCAGTAGCAGCAGTTGCAGCTGTTACAGCTGCAGCTGTTACAGCAGTTGTAGCTGTTACAGCTGCAGCTGTTACAGCAGTTGCAGCTGTTACAGCTGTAGCAGCAGTTGCAGCTGTAACAGCTGTTACAGCTGTAGCAGCAGTTGCAGCTGTTACAGCTGTAGCAGCAGTTGCATCTGCTACAGCTGCTACAGCTGTTACAGCAGTAGCAGCAGTTGCAGCTGTTAGAGCTGTAGCAGCAGTTGTAGCTGCTACAGCTGCAGCTGTTACAGCTGTAGCAGCAGTTGCAGCTGTTACAGCTGTAGCATCAGTTGTAGCTGTTACAGTTCTAGCAGCAGTTGCAGCTGTTACAGCTGCAGCTATCACAGCTGTAGCAGCAGTTGCAGCTGTTACAGCTGTAGCAGCAGTTGCAGCTGTTACAGCTGTAGCTATTACAGCAGTAGCAGCAGTTGCCGCTGTTACAGCTGTAGCAGCAGTTGTAGCTGTTACAGCTGCAGCTATTACAGCCGTAGCAGCAGTTTGCAGCTATTACAGCTGTAGCTGTTACAGCAGTAGCAGCAGTGGCATCTGTTAGAGCTGCAGCTGTTACAGCAGTAGCAGCAGTTGTAGCTGCTACAGCTGCAGCTATTACAGCCGTAGCAGCAGTTGCAGCTGTTACAGCAGTAGCAGCAGTTGTAGCTGTTACAGCTGTAGCAGCAGTTGCAGCTGTTACAGCTGCAGCTATTACAGCAGTAGCAGCAGTTGCAGCTGTTACAGCTGTAGCAGCAGTTGTAGCTGTTACAGCTGTAGCAGCAGTTGTAGCTGCTACAGCTGTAGCAGCAGTTGCATCTGTTAGAGCTGCAGCTGTTACAGCAGTAGCAGCAGCGGCAGCTGTTACAGCAGTAGCAGCAGTTGTAGCTGCTACAGGTGTTACAGCTGTAGCAGCAGTAGCAGCAGTAGCAGCAGTTGTAGCTGCTACAGTTGCAGCTGTTACAGCTGCAGCTTTTAAGGCAGATTTAACAAAATATTTATCGCACTGTTCTCCTTACCCCTTCCCTATCTCTCTACCGCCTCTCTCTTCCTACTCCATGTCGCTCTCTCTCGCTGTCTCTCGCTCTCTCTTTTTTATATAACTACGACAAGTGCTGCATCTCTCGCTCTCTCTCTCTTTCTCTCTCTCTCCCTCTCGTTCTCTCTCTCTCTCTCGCTCTCTCATTTATTGTTTACACCACTTTGATTGCTGCCTGCACCCAAAAAACCACTGGAGCCGATTCTCGACAGAAGCTACGTCGCGTTTTAGCATCGCGTGCGCACGTCACAAACACTAACCTGCACGTGGCACTCAGCCACCGCATCGTCACGCTCACGCCAAGCGCGACCAAATCAACTCGTTACAAAGCGGTTCTCTGCAAGCCATCTGGCTACTATGAGAGAGATGCGTTCATGAGGCTATCCGCATGTACACAAACACACACACACAGGGACAATTTCAACCGAGAAGATGGATTCTGGCTTAGCAATCATTGGAAGGATCTGATTGACAATTTTCAGGGGTCTTTATTGATTGTTCACGCTTACGGTGGATTTCAGACAGCCGACATTAATTTTTCGTCTCCCCCTTCCTCTCTAACGAACATAGATGGACTCATATTCTAAGTTTTTTCGGTAAAGTCACGTTGAAGAGAAACAACAAAATAACAACGTTGTTGTTTCTCTTCAACGTGACTTTACCGAAAAAACTAAGAATATGAATTACTGCAGTCACGAAAGCTTTAAATAAAAATAGATGGACTCGTCCATATAAACAAACTGTCAAATCGCTCTCCGTGGTGCTAACGTTTTAACATAAATAAATACAAACCACCACTTCTTTCAAATGTTCATGCCGTTGATTTTCACACCTGATGATGACTGCTTGTGTTGCAGTCGAAACGTCGTGAGAATTTTATCGTTTTAAATATATCTTTTATTATTTTTGTTGTTTCCCTTCAACGCGACTTTACCGAAAGAACCAATCATATTTATTAAAAAAAAAAAAAACAATCGATAATTTTCGTTTCGGCGCTGGTGCAGAGGGCCTGACCGCCCGCCCACCGTTCACAGAACCACGCTCGCGTGTCCCCGGCATTTGGGCGATCCACGCGGGGCCCCCGGCCGGAGCTGTGCCTCGAGCAGGCCCTTATCGACGTTGACGTCACAGGGGGCGAGCCGTCAGTGTCGACCTCGCGGCGTCTCTGCTTGCCGGTCTCGTAAACTTGTGCCGCCTTTTGCTCGGGGCACGGACGAAGTCTCTCTTTCTCTCTCTGTGTCCCTATCGCTCTCTCAGGTTTTTGTTTTTTTTACCATCAGAGGAAACGAGAAGAAGATGCTCGGTGTAGTCGGCACTTTGCTTCGTTCGTCATTTCGGTTTTTTTATTTTTCTTTCAACGATTTGCTTTACGTGCCCCCCCCGTTGAAATGAAATATGAAATATTTCAAGCTCTGCTCTCCTCTTTCTTATCCCTTCCCTCTCCCTCTCTCTATCATCTCACTCTACCACTCCCACTCTCTCTCTCTCTACACCCTCTCTCCCTACTCTATGTCAATGTCCCTCTGTTTTCTATGTAATTTTTTTTTTTTTAAACTACGACAAGTGCTGCATCTGCATCCAGCCCTCCTGGCAGTCCTACTACGGCCTCTGACGGGTAGCTCAGATCTCTGCATGCAGAGCTCTCGCTCTGTCTCTCTCTGTCTCTCTCTGTCTCTCTCTCTCTCTCTCTGTCTCTCTCTGTCTCTCTCTCTCTCTGTCTCTGTCTCTCTCTGTCTCTCTCTGTCTCTCTCTGTCTCTCTCTGTCTCTCTCTCTCTCTCTGTCTCTCTCTCTCTCTCTCTCGTTCTCTCTAACCCCCACGTTGCCATCGGCCGTGTGGCTCAGCCGAAACTCTCTCTGTCTCTCTCTCTCTCTCTGTCTCTCTCTCTCTGTCTCTCTCTCTCTGTCTCTCTCTGTCTCTCTCTCTCTCTCGTTCTCTCTAACCCCCACGTTGCCATCGGCCGTGTGGCTCAGCCGAATCTCGCCGGGGATAACAGACTTGGTGCATCTCCTGCGGTGCCAGGGAGGATCTGCCCCAGCGGTACTTACACTGCCAGCGGCTCAAACTCAATGTTCCGTCTTTTTTGGGGGACATCTTCAGTAAACTGGGGGTGCCCTTCTACAACAGCAGCTTGGTACATGGGGTGGTGGTGCCTTACCTGGCTAACAAGCGCCATGACCTCGCCAACTTCGCCTGTGCTCAGGCGAAGTTGGCGGTGGTACAGAACGAGGAGCAAGACGCTGCAAGGTGACATTGACGGCTGCTCTGTGCTGCTTCCAGTGTTCAGGGGCCTGCTCAAGGCGCGGCTCCGGCTGGAGCACGCCACGTGACACACACACGTGTCGGTGATGTGCAGCGCGTCTTGTTCTGACGCTGGGGAGCCGGACAAGCCCCTCTCTGTAACCAGCGTGGACGGCACCACCCCACGTGTTCACCTTCTGAAGCGCTCGCTCGTCACCGTGGCCTGCGCGATGACCACCACCACCACCACAACCACCACCACAACCACCACCACCACCACCACAACCACCACAACCACCACAACCACCACCACCACCACAACCACCACAACCACCACCATCACCACAACCACCACCACCACCACAACCACCACCACGTGGCTTTTGATTTAGCGCCAAAGCGCGTGGATGTACAGTGTTTGTTATTTGTGTTGCTGGTGACTTTGTGTATTTGTGTTGCTGGTGACTTTGTGTATTTGTGTTGCTGGTGACTTTGTGTTGTTTGTGTTGCTGGTGACTTTGTGTTGTTTGTGTTGCTGGTGACTTTGTGTGTCTGTGTTGCTGGTGACTTTGTGTGTTTGTGTTGCTGGTGACTTTGTGTGTTTGTGTTGCTGGTGACTTTGTGTGTTTGTGTTGCTGGTGACTTTGTGTGTTTGTGTTGCTGGTGACTTTGTGTATTTGTGTTGCTGGTGACTTGTGTATTTGTGTTGCTGGTGACTTTGTGTATTTGTGTTGCTGGTGGCTTTGTGAGTTTCGTATCGAAATCGCCTCCAGTGCTGTTGCTGCTGGCGGCAATAAAAGTTGATTACAAGTCAAAAGTCTCTCTCGCTCTCTCACTCTCTCTCTCGTCGTGAGATTTTCCGTTGAATAACGAAACATGTAATCGGCGTTTCCCCGGCGAACGGCGACGATATTTGTCCGACGAAAGACGGAGTGTCGCGACTGTCAACCCCGAGCCATGCGGCGACTCCGCCTGCCCAGCCGTCGCTGCACAGAGCCGCGTGGCTCAGCGCAGGAGCGAGGGACCTCGCTAACAATAAAAACACAAACACACACACACACACGGGGCACCCGGTCTTGTCTCGAAGCGACGCGCGGATGAACGAGCGGACGGGTGAACGGACCGGCGGATTAACGGCACGAACGGATGAACGAATTTACGAGCAGACGGATGAACGGACATGTGGACTAATCCCAACTTCTGTTCCATCTGCACGATGCATAAGACCACTCCCCCACTCCCCCCCCCCGCCACCAAGCTATGCTTGCACCGATTGCCGCTCCCTCGCTCCCTCGCTCCCCTCCCTCGCTCCCTCCCCCCTCCCTCCCTCCCTCACTCCCTCCCTCCATCCCCCTCCCTGCCCCTCCCTCCCTCCCTCCCTCGCTCCCTCCCTCCCTCCATCCCCCTCCCTGCCCCTCCCTCCCTCCCTCGCTCCCTCCCTCCCTTGCTCCCTCCATCCCCCTCCCTCCCTCCCCCTCCCTCCCTCCCTCCCTCGCTCCCTCCCTCCCTCCCTCGCTCCCTCCCTCCCTCGCTCCCTCCCTCCCCCTCCCTACCTCTCCTCCCTCCCTCTCCTCCCTCTCCTGCCTCGCTCCCTCACTCACCCTCCCTCCCTCCCCCTCCCTCCCTCTCCTCCCTCCCTCCCTCCCCCCCTCCCTCCCTCCCCCCCTCCCCCCCTCCCTCCCTCCCTCCCCCCCCTCCCTCCCTCCCTCCTACCTCTCCTCCCTCGCTCCCTCCCTCCCGTATCCCGTTTCCTCTTGAACCAATCGATGCGACGTTGATACCTTCACCGTGCTCAGCAAGAACAAACTCCCCCCCCCCCAACCCGTCTCCCCCCCCTCCCCGAAGCAAAAAATCTGTGCCAAGGCGTTCGGATGGATTGGAGAAAGATTCAAATACACGTGGAGGGGACATAACGTTTCCTGTGTGGTGTGTGTGGTGTGTGTGGTGTGGTGTGTGTGTGGTGTGTGTGTGGTGTGTGTAGTGTGTGTGGTGTGTGTGGTGTGTGGTGTGTGTGGCGTGTGTGTGGGTGTGTGTGGTGTGTGTGGTGTGTGTGTGGGTGTGTGTGGTGTGTGTGGTGTGTGTGGTGTGTGTGGTGTGTGTGTGTGTGTGGTGTGTGTGGTGTGTGTGGTGTGTGTGTAGTATGTGTGGTGTGTGTGGTGTGTGTGTGTGTGGTGTGTGTGGTGTGTGTGTGGTGTGTGTGGTGTGTGTGGTGTGTGTGGTGTGTGTAGTGTGTGTGGTGTGTGGTGTGGTGTGTGTGGTGTGTGTGGTGTGTGTGGTGTGGTGTGTGGTGTGTGTGGTGTGTGTGTGTGGTGTGTGTGGTGTGTGTGTGGTGTGTGTGGTGTGTGTGGTGTGTGTGGTGTGTGTAGTGTGTGTGGTGTGTGTGTGTGGTGTGTGTGGTGTGTGTGGTGTGTGTGGTGTGTGTGTGGTGTGTGTGTGGTGTGTGTGGTGTGTGTGTGGTGTGTGTGGTGTGTGTGGTGTGTGTGGTGTGTGTGTATGTGTGTGTGGTGTGTATGTGTGTGTGGTGTGTGGTGTGTGTGTGTGGTGGTGTGTGTGGTGTGTGTGTGGTGTGTGTGTGTGGTGTATGTGGTGTGTGTGTGGGTGTGTGTGGTTTGTGTGTGGTGTGTGGTGCGTGTATAGTATGTGTGTGTGTGGTGCGTGTGGTGCGTGTGTGGTGTGTGTGTGGTGTGTGTGGTGTGTGTGGTGTGGGGTGTGTATGGTATGTGTGTGTGGTGTGTATGTGTGTGTGGTGTGTGGTGTGTGTTGTGTGTGTGGTGTGTGTGTATGGTATGTGTGTGTGTGGTGTATATGTGTGGTGTGTGTGGTGTGTGTGTATGGTATGTGTGTGTGGTGTATATTTGTGGTGTGTGTGGTGTGTGTGTATGGTATGTGTGTGTGTGGTGTATATGTGTGGTGTGTATGTGTGGTATGTGTGTGTGTGGTGTGTATGTGTGTGTGTGTATGGTGTGTATGTATGTGTGTGTGGTATGTGTGTGTGTGGTGTGGTGTGTGTGTATGGTGTGTGTGGTGTGTATGGTATGTGTGTGTGTGGTGTGTATGTGTGGTGTGTGTGTGGTGTATATGTGTGGTGGTGTGGTGTGTGTATGGTATGTGTGTGTGGTGTGTATGTGTTTGTGGTGTGTATGTGTGTGTGTATGGTATGTGTGTGTGGTGTGTATGTGTGTGTGTGGTGGTGTGTGTGTGTGGTGTGTATGTGTGTGTGTGGTGTGTGTGGTGTATATGTGTGGTGGTGTGTGTGTATGGTATGTGTGTGTGTATGGTATGTGTGTGTGTGGTGTGTGGTTTCTATTCAAGGTGGGCTTCGGTTGGTCGAGTCTGTTCCAGAGGATTTCTGCACTGACTCATTTACCCTCTGCCCCTTGGGTTCTGAAGCTGCTTAAACAAAATCACACTTGACACTTGGACTCAGCCACCGTCTCGCCCGCTCACCCACTTACTCACTCACCATCTCATTCATTCACTCACCATATCATTGATTCACTCACTCACCATCTTATTAATTCACTCACCCACCCATTCACTCACTCACCATCCCATTCATTCACTCACTCACCATCTTATTAGTTCACTCACCCACCCATTCACTCACTCACCATCTCATTCATTCACTCACTCACCATCTTATTAATTCACTCATCCACCCATTCACTCACTCACTCACCATCTTATTAATTCACTCACCCACCCATTCACTCACTCACCATCTCATTCATTCACTCACCATCTTATTAATTCACTCACCCACTCATTCACTCACTCTCTCACCATCATATTGATTCACTCACTCACCATCATATTCACTCACTCACAACCTCATTCATTCACTCACTCACCATCTTATTATTTCACTCACCCACCCATTCACTCACTCACCATCTCATTCATTCACTCACTCACCATCTTATTAATTCACTCACCCACCCATTCACTCACTCACCATCTCATTAATTCACTCACTCACCATCTTATTCATTCACTCACCCATCCATTCACTCACTCTTGGCCTCTTGAGTTGGCAAGCAGGTTGAACAAAATCACACTTGACATGTGAGCTCACTCACTCTCCTACGCATTCATTCACTCATTCGCCATCTCATGTACGCACTGGCCCACCGATTCACTCACCGTCCCATTCACGCACTCACTCACCCACCCACTCACCGTCTCATGCATGCACCCACCCACCTACCCACTCACTCACTCACCATCTCATTGATTCACTCACTCTTGCAAAGGAGACTCATTCTTGTCACGAGTTATCATGCTGGTTAGACAAAATCACAAGATACTTGAACTCACACAGCCACTGTCTCACTCACTCACCCACCCACGCATGCATTCACTCACTCCCCATCTCATTCACTCACTCACCCACTCAGCCACTCATTCACTCACTCACTCACTCCACATTTCATTCATGCACTCACCCACCCACTCACTCTCCATCTTATTCATAAACCCACTCACTCACTTAACATCTCACTCACTCACTCTCCATAGCATTCACTCACTCACTCAGCCACTCATTCACTCGCTCACTCAGCCACTCATTCACTCACTCACTCAGCCACTCACCCACTCACTCCACATTTCGTTCATGAACTCACCCACCCACCCACTCACTCTTGCGTGCATGTTGCACTTCTTTCGCTCCATACGTAGCCCACCGTGCTTACTAAATCATCCACTCGCCACTCACTCGCTTCTGAGTTGTCACCTGGTAAAAGTTGAAACATACCCTTTACAAGTGAACGTGCAAACTCTCACATTCACCCCAACATGTAGAGGACCGCAGATCTCGGGCAATTGTAGGCTGGTGCCGGCTCCTCACCACCACTGCGCGGTTGCTACTGTTGCCTTCCATGGCGTCACGGTGGCTAGGATATGTTAACTACCTCTCCTGGTTTGCAGGGAGTCGTGGGTTCGTTTGTGTGTCTCCCATCATCATCATCGCGGTGGCTAGGAGATGTTAATTACGTCTCCTGGTATACAGGAGGTTGTGGGATCGATCCTGACCCATGGCGCCTGCTGTATATTTGGAGTTTGCGTGTCTCTCATCATCATCATCATGACGGTGGATAGGAGATGTTAACTACCTCTCCTGGTATACAGGAGGTCGTGCGTTCGTTTGAGTGTCTCTCATCATCATCGCGGTGGCTAGGAGATGTTAACTACCTCTCCTGGTATACAGGACGTCGTGGGATAGATCCTGACCCATAGTGCCTGCCGCATATTTGGAGTTTGCGGTGTCTCTCTCTCGCATCATCATCACGGTGGCTAGGAGATGTTCACTCTTTAGAATCAACGTCACCCGTTCAGAGCTATTTAGTAGTTATACATTTCCACGTGGACATGATGATGATGATATCCGCCACTTCGTGTGAGCTATTATTCGTGTTAATCAGGTCGGCTCTGAAAAAAAAAACATAGCGTGGTGTGTGTCTTCTCGTGGATAAATAAAAATAGCTTAAATAGCAAATCTAAAAAAAGACAAAGATCCCCCGTGTAGCCTTAACAAGACTGTAGGGGCAAGTGCTGTTAGCGAACAGCACCTGTGAAGGCCGGCACTGGGGCACACGAGGGGGTGGGTGGCCAGCAACCACGCCCGGCCGCCTTTGTCTCCCCCAGTGGCGATGTTTACTACACACCGCGCCAGCCACTCGCTTGAGGCTGAGTCGACCTAGGGGAGGCCCACGACCTGTTCTGATAAACGTCACTGGGTGTTGGCCGTGAGGGTCGCCGGGTTCATAGCGCTGAGCGCTGCACCACCACTCCCCACTACGTATATATATAAACACACTCACACGTACACAGCATCGATTCTGTATTCATTTACTACAGCTGAACCCACCCACCCACCCATCACCAACACCAGCTGGAGTTTAGCTCACAGGGCAGGACGAAGGGGACCTGGGTGCATTGCCGGATGATCTTAGGAGCAAACGTAGCTATATATGTAGCTACACATGCAGTAGTAGTAGCTACACATGCAGTAGTAGTAGCTACACATGTAGTAGCTACATATGTAGTAGTAGTAGCTACACATGCAGTAGTAGTTGATATACATGTAGTAGTAGTAGCTACATATGTAGTAGTAGCTACACGTGTAGTAGTAGTAGCTACACATGTAGTAGTAGTAGCTACACATGTAGTAGTAGCTATACATGTAGTAGTAGTAGCTACATATGTAGTAGTAGTAGCAGCTACATATGTAGTAGTAGCTACACATGTAGTAGTAGCTACACATGTAGTAGTAGCTACACATGTAGTAGTAGTTACACATGTAGTAGTAGTAGCTACACATGTAGTAGTAGTAGCTACACATGTAGTAGTAGCTACACATGTAGTAGAAGTAGCTACACGTGTAGTAATAGTAGCTACACATGTAGTAGTAGTAGCTACACGTGTAGTAGTAGTAGCTACACATGTAGTGGTAGTAGCTACACGTGTAGTAGTAGTAGCTACACATGTAGTAGTAGTATCTACACGTGTAGTAGTAGTAGCTACACGTGTAGTAGTAGCAGCTACACATGTAGTAGTAGTAGCTACACGTGTAGTAGTAGTAGCTACATATGTAGTAGTAGCTACACATGTAGTAGTAGTAGTAGCTACACGTGTAGTAGTAGCTACACATACAGTAGTAATAGCTACACATGTAGTAGTAGTAGCTACACATGTAGTAGTAGTATCTACACATGTAGTAGTAGTAGTAGTATCTACATATGTAGTAGTAGCTACACATGTAGTAGTAGTAGTAGCTACACGTGTAGTAGTAGCTACACATGTAGTAGCAGTAGCTACACGTGTAGTAGTAGTATCTACACATGTAGTAGTAGTAGCTACACATGTAGTAGTAGTAGCTACACATGTAGTAGTAGTATCTACACATGTAGTAGTAGTAGTATCTACATATGTAGTAGTAGCTACACATGTAGTAGTAGCTACACGTGTAGTAGTAATAGTAGCTACTACATATGTAGTAGTAGTAGTAGCTACACATGTAGTAGTAGTAGTAGCTACACATGTAGTAGTAGTAGTAGTAGCTACACATGTAGTAGTAGTTACACATGTAGTAGTAGTAGCTACACATGTAGTAGTAGTAGCTACACATGTAGTAGTAGTAGCTACACATGTAGTAGTAGTAGCTACACATGTAGTAGTAGTAGCTACACATGTAGTAGTAGTAGCTACGGGCCCCGTACTTTCAAAGGCCCCGCGCTATCTATCACTATAGTACTACACCGCCTTCAACTGTTTTTAAACAGCTGGGTGTTTAAGATTAGCGAATATGTCGTATTATCTGGGCTGTATAGCACGTGAAAAAAAAAACAACACAATTACTTTACTGTGCAAGTAACATTTTTACGTGTTTTAATATTTACGTTTTTTGTGACTTTCATTTATGGCCCAATTAGAACAAAATATGCTCCAGGCCCTGCACTCGCTTCATCCGGCACTGCCTGGGTGCCGAAGTTTGTCCAAGATGAAGCCGAATGCGTGGCTTGTGTGAATATATCTAGAGCGGTCACTCCACAGTAGCTTGTGAGTGAGATGGGGGACGGGGGTGTGGGCGCGGTGCACGGTAAGGATCGCCGCTGGGGAGACAAAGGCGGCCGGGCGCGGTGCCGGCCTTCAGAGCTGCTCGCTGACGGCACTTGCCCCGGCGGTCTGTCGAAGGCTACCCGGGGGATCTTTGTCTCTGCGCCCAACGCTGTAGCCGACGCGCAGAGAATTCTGAAGCCCGTGACGATTTTCTGAGCCGTTCCAGGGCCTCCTCTAGGTCGGCTCAGCCTCAAATGAGTGCCTGGGTTGCGGTGCAGCAGTCAGCATCGCCAGCGTGGGGGAGACAAAGGCGGCCGGGCGCGCCGGCCTTCGCCGGCGCTGCTCGCTAACGGCGCTTGCCCCTGACGGTGTGTTAGAGGCTACCCGGGGGATCTTTGTCTGTGTGTGCGCGAGGGATGGACGGGAGGGAGTGGAGTGGAGGGAGGGGAGGGAGGGAGTGGAGTGAGGGAGGGGGAGGGGGAGGGAGTGGAGGGAGGGAGGGGGGAGGGAGGGAGTGGAGGGAGGGAGGGGAGGGGGAGGGAGTGGAGGGAGGGAGTGGAGGGAGGGGGGGAGGGAGTGGAGGGAGGGGAGGGAGGGAGGGAGGGAGTGGAGGGAGGGAGGGAGGGGAGGGAGGGAGGGAGGGAGGGAGGGGGAGGGAGGGAGTGGAGTGGAGTGGAGGGAGGGAGGGAGGGGAGGGGGGCGGGGAGGGGGAGGGAGGGAGTGGAGGGAGGGGGGAGGGAGGGAGGGAGGAATGGGTGAGGGGTGGAGGAGGGGGGGCTTCATGCGAAGGGAAAACTCTAGATGGAATGTCACGTGGGATGTTTTTATTTAATGGAACGCATTTCGAGTTAGATTCGCATCATCCCCCCCCCATCCCCCCCACATCCCACCCTCCCCCCGAGAAGGGACGAGGAAGAAGCGGTCGACACAGCTCACGGCCAACCCACACACACACACACACCGTGATTCCTGTGATCAGTGACACACACAGAGACACACACAGAGACACACACAGAGACACACACACAGAGGCACACACAGTGACACACACAGAGAGACACACAGAGACACACAGTGACACACACAGTCACACACACAGTGACACACACAGTCACACACACAGTCACACACACACAGAAACACACACAGTGACACACACAGAGACACACACGGAGACACACACACAGAGACAAACACAGTGACACACACAGTGACACACAGTGACACACACAGAGACACACACAGTGAAACACACAGAGAGACACACAGTGACACACACAGTGACACACACAGAGACACACACAGTGACACACACAGTGACACACACAGAGACACACACAGAGACACACACACAGAGGCACACACAGTGATACACACAGAGAGACACACACAGAGAGACACACAGTGACACACACAGAGACACACACAGTGACACACACAGAGAGACACACAGTGACACACACAGTGACACACAGTGACACACACAGAGACACACACAGAGAGACACACAGTGACACACACAGAGACACACACAGAGAGACACACAGTGACACACACAGAGACACACACAGAGACACACACAGAGACACACACAGTGACACACACAGTGACACACACAGAGACACACAGAGAGACACACAGAGAGACACACAGTGACACACACAGTGACACACACAGTGACACACACAGAGACACGCACACAGTGACACACACAGTGACACACACAGAGACACACACAGAGACACACACACAAAGGCACACACAGTGACACACACAGTGACACACACAGACACACACACAGAGACACACACAGAGAGACACACAGTGACACACACAGTGACACACACAGAGACACACACACAGTGACACACACAGTGACACACACAGAGACACACACAGAGACACACACACAGAGGCACACACAGTGACACACACAGAGAGACACACACAGAGAGACACACAGTGACACACACAGAGACACACACAGTGACACACACAGAGAGACACACAGTGACATACACAGTGACACACACACAGTGACACACACAGAGACACACACAGAGGCACACACAGTGACACACACAGAGAGACACACACAGAGAGACACACAGTGACACACAGAGAGACACACACAGAGACACACACAGTGACACACACAGAGACACACACAGTGACACACACAGAGAGACACACAGAGACACACACACAGAGGCACACACAGTGACACACACAGTGACACACACAGAGACACACACAGAGACACACACACAGAGGCACACGCAGTGACACACACAGTGACACACAGAGACACACACAGTGACACACACACACAGTGACACACACAGAGACACACACAGCGATTATGATGATGCGAGAGATACACGCAAACTCCAAATCTACAGCAGCAGGCGTCGTCAGGGTCGGGATCGAACCCACGACCTCCTGTATACCAGGCGAGGTAGTCAACATCTCCACGAGGGGAGAGAGAGAGACACCGAGTGTGTCCACGAGGTGTCGGCGAATGGCATTGTTAATGTTTCGCTTCGAGTGGAATCAACGGATGGTTAGACAGCGTGCGATGGAGGGAAATTCATTTTTTATACCTTCGCGCGATTAAATTGAACTAAATTATTAGCGTGAAATTAAGATTCGCTCGTGGAAGTTAAATAAACGAAGGCTTCAAACGAGTAACATCAGAACGACGCACTCTGGACCGCTCGCTTTAATGAAGTCGTGGTGCGATTTGAAGTAAAAAAAATTGTTATCGCGTGTGTGTGTATGTATGTGTGTGTGCATGTGTGTGTATGTGTGTGATGTGTGGTGTGTGTGTATGTGTGTGTATGTGCGTGTGTGTATGTATGTGTGTGTATGTGTGTGCGTGTATGTATGTGTATGTGTGTATGTGTGTGTGTATGTGTGTGTATGTGTGTGTATGTGTGTGTGTGCGTGTGTGTATGTGTGTATGTGTGTGTGTGTATGTGTGTGTATGTGTGTGTATATGTGTGTGTATGTGTGTATGTGTGTATGTATGTATGTGTGTATGTATGTGTGTATGTGTGTGTATGTACATGTGTGTATGTGTGTGTGCGTGTGTGTATGTGTGTGTGTATGTGTGTGTATGTGCGTGTGTGTATGTGTGTGCGTGTGTGTGTGTGTATGTGTGTGTATGTGCGTGTGTGTATGTGTGTGTGTGTGCGTGTGTGTGCGTGTGTGTGTGCGTGTGTGTGTGTGCGTGTGTGTGTGTGTGCGGTAGTGTAGCGGTTAGCGCGCTGCGCTATGAACCTGGCGACCCGGGTTCGATTCCCGCTCACGGCCAACACCAGTGACGATAATCTGAACCGGTCCCGGGCCTCCCCTAGGTCGACTCAGCCTAAAATGAGTACCTGGTGCGGTGTGTAAACATTGCCACTAGGGAGACAAAGGCGGTCGGGCGTGGTGCTGGCCACCCACCCCCTTGTGTACCGTTCCGGCCTTCAAAGGTGCTCGCTAACAGCACTTGTCCTTACAGTCTGTTAAGGCTATATGGGGGATCTTTGTGTGTGTGCGTGTGTATGTGTGTGTGCGCGTGTATGCGTGTGTGCGCGTGTGCGCGTGTGTGCGTGTGTGCGTGTGTGCGCGTGTGTATGCGTGTGTGCGCGTGTGCGCGTGTGTGTGCGTGTGTGCGTGTGTGTGCGTGTGTGCGTGTGTGTGCGTGTGTGCGTGTGTGCGTGTGTATGCGTGTGTGCGCGTGTGTATGCGTGTGTGCGCGTGTATGCGTGTGTGTGCGTGTGTATGCGTGTGTATGCGTGTGTGCGTGTGTATGCGTGTATGCGTGTGTATGCGTGTGTGCGTGTGTATGCGTGTGTGCGTGTGTATGCGTGTGTGCGTGTGTGTATGTGTGTGCGTGTGTGCGTGTGTGCGTGTGTGCGTGTGTGTATGTGTGCGTGTGTGCGTGTGTGTATGTGTGCGTGAGCGTGTGTGTGCGTGTGTGTGTGCGTGTGAGTGTGTGCGTGTGTGCGTGTGAGTGTGTGCGTGTGTGCGTGTGCGTGTGAGTGTGTGCGTGTGAGTGTGTGCGTGTGAGTGTGTGCGTGTGAGTGTGTGCGTTTGAGTGTGTGCGTGCATGTGTGTGATCGTGTGTGATCGTGTGTGAGTGTGTGTGTACGTGTGTTTACGTGTGTGTATGTGTGTGTGTGTATGTGTGTGTGTGTGTATGTGTGTGTGTGTATGTGTGTGTGTGTACGTGTGTGTGTGTGTGTATGCGTGTGTGTACGTGTGTGTGTGTGTGTACGTGTGTGTGTGTAGGTGTGTGTGTGTATAGCAGTTAACGCAACGCTGCGCTACGAACCCGTCCACACGAGTTCGATTCCTGCTCACGGCCAACACCAGTGACGATTATCTGAACCGGTCCTGGGCCTCCCCTAGGTCGACTCAGCCTCAAATGAGTACTTGGTGCGGTGTGTTAGTAAACATCGCCACTGGAGAGACAAAGGCGGTCGGGCGTGGTGCTGGCCACCCACCGCCTGCTCGCTAACAGCACTTGCCCCTACAGTCTGCTAAGGCTACAAGGGTTATCTTTGTCTTTGGCTGCACCATAGCGAGGCATTGAATGACACACCGAGCCCATCACCATGGCAACGACCATCGCCATAGCAAACCATTATCGCGACCATGGCCGCGGTAAAACCAGCAACCGTCGCCAAGGCATTCACGGTCGCCGTGGCAACGGCCATCGCCATGGCAACCACCATCGCCATGGCAACCCCCATCGCAACCGCGTCCCATCCACTTGTCCTCGACACGAATAGAAAACTTAAATTCATGTTCTACAACGAGGCGCTTGGTACCACTCATCAGCTGTTAAGGCCACTGGGCCGGTGGTGGAAATTCCACGGTCCTATGGCAGGGGACCGGGTGTATCCATAGAACAACCGCTGATGACTCCCAACCCTCCAGCCGGCGAACAAAAAGTGGCGATCAGCTTCGTCGGCCTCGCAGGCTGGGATGGAGGCATGGAAGTCGGGAGGGAGTGGTGGATGGAGTCAGGGATGGAGGCGGGGAGGAGGGATTGATGGATGGACGGAGGGAGTGATGGATGGATTCAGGGATGGAGGCAGGGAGGAGGGATTGATGGATGGACGGAGGGAGTGATGGATGGATTCAGGGATGGAGGCAGGGAGGAAGGATTGATGGATGGATGGAGGGAGTGGTGGATGGAGTCAGGGATGGAGGCGGGGAGGAGGGATTGATGGATGGACGGAGGGAGTGGTGGATGGATTCAGGGATGGAGGCGGGGAGGAGGGATTGATGGATGGACGGAGGGCGTGATGGATGGATTCAGGGATGGAGGCAGGGAGGAGGGATTGATGGATGGACGGAGGGAGTGGTGGATGGAGTCAGGGATGGAGGCAGGGAGGAGGGATTGATGGATGGACGGAGGGAGTGATGGATGGATTCAGGGATGGAGGCAGGGAGGAAGGGATGATGGATGGACGGAGGGAGTGGTGGATGGATTCAGGGATGGAGGCGGGGAGGAGGGATTGATGGATGGACGGACGGAGGGAATGATGGATGGATACAGGGATGGAGGCAGGGAGGAGGGATTGATGGATGGACGGAGGGAGTGATGGATGGATTCAGGGATGGAGGCAGGGAGGAAGGATTGATGGATGGACGGAGGGAGTGGTGGATGGAGTCAGGGATGGAGGCGGGGAGGAGGGATTGATGGATGGACGGAGGGAGTGGTGGGTGGAGTCAGGGATGGAGGCAGGGAGGAGGGATTGATGGGTTGATGGAGTCAGGGATGGAGGCAGGGAGGAGGGATTGATGGATGGACGGAGGGAGTGATGGGTGGATGGAGTCATCGATGGATGGATGGAGGCAGGGAGGGATGCAGGAATGGAGTGAAGGAATGACGGAAGGATGGAGGGGAGGGAAGGAGGGGATGGAGGGAGGGAGCGGGTGGTCGTGGTGGTGGTGGGGGTGGTCGTAGTGATGGTGAGGATGGTGGTAGTGGTGAGGATGGTGGTAGTGGTGGTGGTGGGGGTGGTGGTGGTGGTGGTGAGGATGGTGGTGGTGGGAGTGGTGGTGGTGGTGGTGGTGAGGATGGTGGTGGTGGGGGTGGTAACGATCCAGTCATCTGACGGGATTGCGGCAGTCAGGTTCTGCTATGGTCCCGCGGATCCGTCAGATGGGACCTGGTGGCTATGAGATGTTAACTACCTCGCCTGGTGTACAGGAGGTCGTGGGTTCGATCCCGAACCTGACGATGCCTGCTGCTGCTGCTGTATATTTGGAGTTTGCGTGTCTCTCCCCCACCTCTCTCTCCCAGTGGTCGCGTGGATTTTTCTCTGTTGTAACCCTCCGGGTTCTTTTTTGTTCCCTGTCCAAATTCAGAATCAACATCACCACGAGTTCAGAGTAATTTTTTTTTCATGTCTGCCGCTCTACATTTACACCCGATGACGATGATAACACATTCTCCTGCGGAGGGGAGCTGGTAGGAACGTCGGGTTGGCCCGGTCAATGGGCAGTGTCAACAACAACGGAGGCACCACCACCACGTGGTGTGTTCCGCAACAATATGCCCGACTGTGAGGGCGTGCACAAGCCGGCGTGAGTAGGTGAAACGTTGAGTTTTATAAGGGGGGCACCACGGGGTGACCAGCCCCTCCCCACCCAGCCCCTCCCCACCCAGCCCCTCCCCACCCAGCCCCTCCCCACCCAGCCCCACCCACTCCCATTTCTGGATGCATGACGGACGGACGGACACAACAATAATCCCCTCTGGGCTGTTGCTGGTGTAGTAACCAGGAGGTTCCTACACAGTATGAAGCCACTTGGTTGAGCTGTAGCGCGCACTTAGCTGGTTTAAAAAACAAACAAACAAACAGCTGTGTTCGTTTTGATTTCATTGCTCTCCGCATTTGCGATGGACATTGTGTTTCGAGGCTTTGGCTGTTGCTGCTATTAATGTCCACGCGATGCCGACGACGAAATCATCCACTTAGTCGACCTATCATTAGGTGGTAATACATACATCGATATGAGTTTTGGCAAATCCCCGGCTTAAACGGATCTCAATTTTACGAGCCCCTTGCAGCAGACGTCAAGGGGTCGGGATCGATGCACCACGACCTCCTGTACACCGGGAGAGGTAATTGACATCTCCAACCCAAGCGTAACGTCCTTGCCTCTCCCTCTCTAATTTAATTTGGAGTCCCCTCCCAAGGGGTCTTCCGTTCATCGTCTCGAGGTCTGCTCTCCACCACTTCCACACACACACACACACTAAATCAATACCATATCCGTGCGTGTAACTGTGTGTTGAACTTCTTTCACACCGTACGTGGTCAACCGTGGCTAATCGTAGGTGCGGGGGAAAGTAAACAAACTAGATACAATAACAACAACAACAACAACAACAATCAGTTCTGAAGAAATGTGTTTTAAATGTACTATAGTGGTGTAGTATATAGTGTAGCGTATAGCAGTGCAGTGTATAGTAGTGTAGTGAATAGTGTAGTGTATAGTGTAGTGTATAGTGTAGTGTATAGCGTAGTGTATAGTAGTGTAGTGTATAGTGTAGTGTATAGTAGTGTAGTGTATAGTGTAGTATATAGTGTAGTGTATAGTGTAGTGTATAGTGTAGTGTATAGTGACGTGTAAGTCGTGTATAGTGTAGTGTAGAGCAGTATATAGTGCAGTGTATAGTGTAGCGTATAGTATAGTGTATAGTGTAATGTATAGTAGTGTAGTGTATAGTAGTGTTTAGTGTAGTGTATAGTGTAGTGTATAGTGTAGTGTAAAGCAGTGTACAGTGTAGTGTGTAGTCGTGTATAGTGTAGTGTATAGTGACGTGTATAGTAGCGTATAGTGTAGTGTATAGTGTAGTGTATAGTAGTGTAGTGTATACTAGTGTATAGTAGTGTATAGTGTAGTGTATAGTAGTGTATAGTGTAGTGTATAGTAGTGTATAGTGCAGTGTATAGTAGTGTATAGTGTAGTGTATGGTGCAGTGTATAGTGTATATTAGTGTATAGTGTAGGGTATAGTAGTGTATAGTGTAGTGTATAGTAGTGTATAGTGTAGTGTATAGTAGTGTATAGTGTAGTGTATGGTGCAGTGTATAGTGTATATTAGTGTATAGTGTAGTGTATTGTGTAGTGTATAGTAATGTATAGTGTAGTGTATAGTGTAGTGTATAGTGTATAGTGTAGTGTATAGTAGTGTATAGTGTAGTGTATAGTGTAGTGTATAGCAGTGTATAGTGTAGTGTATAGTAGTGTATAGTGTAGTGTATAGTAGTGTATAGTGTAGTGTATAGTAGTGTATAGTGTAGTGTATGGTGCAGTGTATAGTGTATATTAGTGTATAGTGTAGTGTATAGTAGTGTATAGTGTAGTGTATAGTAATGTATAGTGTAGTGTATAGTGTATTGTATAGTGTATGTATGTTGAACGTCTTACGAATAGCCCCTGCGCTGGAAAACACGAGTTGTATCCCTACCCCCATTTGGCATCGCGTCGCGGGCCGGTTTAACTTCTCGCGCTGTACATGGTCAACATTCCAGTGGTTCATCTTAGATCTTTAATTTTGTTTACAACATCTAATTCTGAACAACAACAACAACAAACGTTTCCTTCGCCGGCAAGAATACAAGACCTTAGTTAAGATTTTGAATTGAAGCTTTCGTGATTGCAGGAATTCATCATTTTCTTTGGGTCTTTCTGTAAAGTCACGTAGATAGGTTTGAAGGAAAATAACAAAATAAGTATTTTTTTTTACTTTTTAAAAGCACGCTTTAATGAAATGTACCGTACAAGTAATGGAAGAACTCCACAACTCCAGGAAGTGGCCCCGAAGCTTGCCATGACGTAAGGGAACATGGACAATTGCAGCCAACGTCAGTTGAGCGTGGACAATTACACCCAAGCCGAAACATACTATATACAAAATAATGTAAAAAAATATATTTTTTCATTTTATTTTTAATGATATAACCTGGTATTGTCATCGGTATGACACAAGTATACCAAGTTTGCAGTCGATACCACATTGGGAAGTGGGTTAAAATTGAGTTACAAGATTTGAGGATACAACAACAACAGACAGAGTGAGTTAATAAAAAGCGTGTAAAAAATACCTATCGAGTGCAAGGCAAGAGATCGTCATCAGGAGGATGGCGATCGCTTGTGTCACGATCAGGAGGGTGGTGATCGCTTGTGTCGCGATCAGGAGGATGGCGATCGCTTGTGTTGCAATCAGGAGTATGGCGATGGCTTGTGTTGTAATCAGGAGTATGGCGATGGCTTGTGTTGTAATCAGGAGTATGGTGATGGCTTGTGTTGCAATCAGGAGTATGGTGATGGCTTGTGTTGTAATCAGGAGTATGGTGATGGATTGTGTTGTAATCAGGAGTATGGTGATGGCTTGTGTTGTAATCAGGAGTATGGTGATGGCTTGTGTTGTAATCAGGAGTATGGTGATGGCTTGTGTTGTAATCAGGAGTATGGTGATGGCTTGTGTTGCAATCAGGAGTATGGTGATGGCTTGTGTCGCGATCAGTAGGATGGCGATGGCTTGTGTTACGATCAGGAGTATGGCGATGGCTTGTGTTGCGATCGAAACGTCG
This sequence comes from Petromyzon marinus, assembly GCF_010993605.1. NCBI lineage: Eukaryota > Metazoa > Chordata > Hyperoartia > Petromyzontiformes > Petromyzontidae > Petromyzon > Petromyzon marinus. Next base: position 5,468,531 of record NC_046130.1, on the reverse strand, counting down.
TAGTTTTTTCGTAGTTTTTTTGCTATTTTCCTTGAACCTACTCCTTGAACCTATCTACGTAGTGTATTCGTAGTTTTTTTGTTTGTTATTTTCCTTGAACCTATCTACGTGACGTGGGTAAAAATGAAATAATAGACCGCGACGTTTCGACCGCAACACAAGCAATCGCCATCAGGTGGGACAATCACGGCAAGAACTAAGCCTGCTTCTACTACTTCGGCAGTTGTTCCTTGCCGTGATTGTCACCACGTGATGGCGATTGCTTGTGTTGCGGTCGAAACGTCGTGATATATTATTTCATTTCTACCCACGTGACTTTACCGAAAGAACCAAATAATTATTTGCTATGATGTAAAAAAAAAAAACGTAATATCTAAAATTGACACGGCATCATGCATCGTGGTGAAACATGCAAAACACACACACACGTGTTCCGATAATAATGGTTACTAATGTTTTGCATTGTGTATTTTAAACTGAGTTGGCCTACAGCAGAACGAGAGGCTTCTGTATGGCCTCGTCTCCGTGCCCGTGTTAGACCACAGAACAAACGCTACGGAGGCGAACTTTAAAATGCACACGAACTTGCTCTGATAATAATAATACTGAAACGAATAGATTTTGACTTGAAACTTTCGTGACTGCAGGAGATGATATTCTTGGTTCTGTCGGTAAAGTCACGTAGATATAAATAATAATAAAATTAATATTTAAAAAATATTTTAAATAAAAATAATGAATTGAAAATACTTTCATTATTTTCAATTTATTTGTATGTTTTTTATTTACCGAAATAACCAAGAATATGAGACTAATAGTATGCATTGTATTCTTGGTTCTTTCGGTAAAGTCACGTAGAAGGGAAACAATAAAATAATACAAATATAAAACAATACAATTCTCACGACGTTTTGACTGCAACACAAGCAATCATCATCAGGTGTGAAACCCACAGCAATAAAATTTGAAAAAAAGTGGCGGGTTTTTTTTACGTTAGCACCACGGAGAGCGATTTTGACAGTTAACGTTAAAAAAAATCGCCACTTTTTTAACGTTAAAAAAACCGCCACTTTTTTCAAATTTTCTTCTGTGGTTTTCACACCTGATGGTGATTGCTTCTGGTGTTGCGGCCGAAACGTCGTGAGAATTTGGACAAATTCCCATCGGTGAGCACCTCCGGCAGGCAAGGCTGCGTTGGAAGGGTCATGTAGCCCGCATGCCCAGCCACCGCATGCCTAAACAGCTTTTGTTCGGCCGGATCGAGGGGGGCTAAACTCGCACGGCACGGGCTAGAGAAGAGATCGGAGTGATGTGGTACAGGAGGACGTGGAGCTGAGTGGACTTGCCGATGACCGGTACCAGCGGTGTCAAGATCGGCCTCTGTGGAGGAGGAGGCTCGTGAAGGACGCTGCTGCTGGGCAGTTGGAGGCAGTCGCCCTCTAACAGCCACAAAGGGCGGAGGAGCGACGCTCACAACAACGAGCGGAGCGCCGGGCGGCTAAATTAACAGCGAATCGGCACAGTAGGGGGTCACAGGTGGTGGTGACGGTGGTGATGATTGTGTTTCCCTGCCGTGTAATTTCACAGTGGAGTTGAAACCTCCAAGCTTTGCTCGCGAGATACATATATAAAAAAACATAAATTATATAAATATGTGATATATTTATTTATATATATTTTCCCTACACGTTGTTTCCATTCATATCTCTCCGGCAGCGTTCTGCGCTGGGTGCACTTTGATGGATGGGCGGCAGCGCGTGCCGATGCAGAGCGAAGTGAGGGCTAGCTCGGTCGAGGGGTTTTATTAAAATCACGCGCACACACACACACATACACACACATACATACACACACACATACACACACATACACACACATACAGATACACACACACACACACCCATACACACATACACGCGCACATACACACACACACATACAGATACACATACACACATACACACACACACAGATACACACACACACATACAGATACACACACACACATACACACACAACACATAAACACACATACACACACATACACGCACACATACACACACACATACAGATACACATACACACATACACACACACAGATACACACACACACAGATACACACACACACATACCGATACACACACACACAGACACACACACACAGATACACACACACATACACATACAGATACACACACACATACACACACATACAGATACACACCTACACACACAGATACACACATACATACACACACACATACGCACACATACAGATACACACATACACACACATACAGATACACACATACACACAGATACAGATACACACACAGATACACACACACATACACACACATACAGATACACACACATACACACACAAACACATAGATACACACACATACAACAACAACCGCCATTCGCCACTAAGTGGCGGTGACGTCACCACGACGCTTGTGCCAGGCTATGTGCACCCTGAGGCCACGTGAAGTGTCGAACGCCCGCTGGCAGGAGGTCACGGGGCATACCCAGGTGCCACGGGTCGACTGACTGAGATGACTGGCTGATGCACCACCTGTGCCCCCTACTGTGGCAACCTGCTGTGCTTTAGCCACCCGGCGCTCCGCTCGTTGTTGTGAGCGTCGCACCTCCGCCCTCCGTTGTTGTTGGAGGGCGACTGCCTCCAACTGCCCAGTAGCATCCTTCACGAGCCTCCTCCACAGAGGCCGATCTTGACACCGCTGGTACCAGTCATCGGCAAGTCCACTCAGCTCCACGTCCTCCTGTACCACATCACTCCATCTCTTCTCTAGCCCGTGCCGCGCCCGCTTAGCCCCCTCAATCCGGCCGAACAAAAGGTGTTTCGGCATACGTTGGCTGGGCATGCGGGCTACATGACCCAGCCAACGCAGCCTTGCCTGCCGGAGGAGCTCACCGATGGGACCGTGCCCAGATCTTTCAAGGATTTGTGAGCTCCTCACACAATCCAGCCTGGTGAAATCCAGGATGGATCGTAGGCAGGCCAGCCTAAATGTTTCCACACACATACTCACACATACACACAAACATACACACAGATACACACATACACACAGATACACACACATACACACATACACACACAGATGCACACACACACATACACACATACACACAAACACACACACATACACAGATACACACACATATACAAACAGATACACACAGATTACACACACAGATACACACACATACACACACATACACACAGATCCACACAGATACACACAAACACATACACACACATACACACACACATACACACACATACAAAGACAAAGATCCCTCGCATAGCCTTAATAGACTGTAGGGGCAAGTGCTGTTAGCGAGCACCTTTGAAGGCCGGAACGGTACACGAGGGGGTGGGTGGCCAGCACCACGCCCGACCGCCTTTGTCTCCCTAGTGGCGATATTTACACACCGCACCAGGTACTCATTTGAGGCTGAGTTGACATACACACACATACACACAGACATACACACACACATACACACAGCCATACACACATACACACAAACACACACACATACACAGATACACACAGATACACACAGATACACACACATATACACACACATACACACACACATACACACACATACACACACATACACACAGACATACACACACACACAACAACAACCGCCATTCGCCACTAAGTGGCGGTGACGTCACCACGACGCTTGTGAATCGACATCACGCGTTTAGGGCGTTTTTCGACGGTTTTACTTCACTTGATGCCTGTGTCGTGGTGAAATCCTGCTATCTACATTAAGTCAACTTCCCGGTGTCCAATAAATTCCAAATTTTGCAACACGTGCTCAGATCCGGAGACAATTATGTATGAAAATCTGCATCAAATCATCAATTAATTGCCTCCTTTCAAGCAATTACAATTGTTTTTTTAAATGGACGGATCATTAATTATATATATGTGAGTGAGGTCAAAAACGCCGCGGTCCCTAAACTCTGGAATCGCCTCGTCCGCTTCCTGATGTCCAATCGAGTTATTTACTTTTGAGTAGCACTTTAAAATAAAACCGTTGTTATAAAAAAAATAACGCTTTTTAAGGAGTTTACTATTTCGACTTAAAGCTTTCGTTACTGCAGCAATTCATATTCTTTTTGTCTTTCGGTAAAGTCACGTAGATAGGTTCAAAGAAAATAACAAAAAAATACTTTAATTTTTTTTTTATTTGAATCTATCTACGTGACTTTACCGAAAGACCCAAAGAATACAACTCTTTTTTTTACCTTTCATAGTTTTCAATAAAACAAATGAAGACCACGAGCCGCTGCAAGCCACTCCCCTCCCTCCCCCATATCCCCTATAACGCCGCTTGAGACTAGGCTCTAAAGAAAGCTGTCTCTGGTGTGGGCCAATCAGTTACAAAGACAATGCATCATCATCATACACCACCATGTTCACCGCAAGTATGTGTGTGGTTAATGCAGTGACGTGATTCCTTGCAAAATCCTCCTGTTTGTTTGTGTTAACATGTCAACACATCTGTCGTGTCGCCAGCAAGGGTAACAACACCAATTTGTTATATTTTGATACTGGCAAAGGAGTTCCCATGACGTAGCTGCTCAACCTCCGAGCCGTCAATGTCCTGATAGTGGCATTGTCCTTGTGCCGTTCGTCTGTTTGGCATTGTTCCTTCTGGTCTAACACTTGACTAGGATCTAGAGGAAGCTGTCTCTGGTGTGGGCCAATCAGTTTCAAAGAGGATGCATCAAGCTGGATTCGAAGCCACGTAGAAGGGAAATAATAAAATAATAAAAATCAAACGTAATAAAATAAAATTGTCACGACGTTTCGGCCACAACGCAAGCAGCCGTCCTCAGGTGAAGGAACAGAGCTGTCGGGCAGACAGCGCTCCAGTGAACACCGCTAAGCTTGGCAGCGTCTTTTAAGCTGGGTGGGAGCGGCCTTGACAAAGGAGTTTACATATCAACAGAAGGATTTAGCATTGAAGTAGCTACGTTAATGTGAGAGATTAGCAGGGTGCTAAGGTGAGAAATTAGCATGTAACTGGGAGATTAACCATCATGTTAATGTGAGGAATTGGCATGTAACTGGTCACGGAAGTAGCTATGTTAAAGTGAGAATTTACACATATATTGCGTTGTGGCCGAAACGTCGTGAGAATTAAATTTTATAACGTTTAATTTTTCATTATTTCATTATTTCCATTCCACGTGACTTTACTGAAAGACTCAAGAAGACGAATCCCTGCAGTCACGAAAGCTTTTAATCGAAATTTAGATTTCTAAGCGTTCGCGACTGCAGGAATCACTCTGTGGCTCTTTCGGTAAAGTCACGTGGAAAAACAAAATCATAATAATATAATACGACGTTTCGGTCGCAACACAAGCAACCATCATCAGGTAGGAATGAATGATGAAACACGGACACGGACACATCACAGGCAGACACACATGCAGAGAGAGAGAGACACACACATCATATACTACTAGAGCATATTTTTTTTGGTTGCATGTTCACCACGAGCATATGTGATTAATGCAGACACGATTCCTTGCGAAAGGTTTCAGTTTGGTGTTTTAACACCTTAACGCAACTGTTTTCATTGTCAGAAAGAGTAAAACCTCTTGTTATATTTTGATACTGTTGAGCGAGGTCCCATGAGAGAGAGAGAGAGATAAACCCGGGATGAGGAATGGAGAGCGTCCCGAGGAGCCAACGGGACTCGCACGAGGCATAGCGATAACGAAAAGTAGCACTATGCCAACACACACACACACCTACCTACCCAACCCACCTGCCACTCACCACCCCACACCACCCACCCACCTATGCCCCATCATCCCACCTGCACCTCACCCACCCCACCCACCTACCGGCCTTCTTACCCCACCCACCCACCTACCCACCACCTACCCCCCCACGCGCACCCTATCCATCTACCACCCACCTACCTACCCACCTACCTACCCACCCACCTACCCACCCACCTACCTACCCACCTACCCACCTACCTACCCCATTCACCTACCCCCACCTACCCCACCCACCACTCAACCCACCTACCACCGCCCATCCCACCTACCCACCCACTCCACCTATCCACCCACCTACCTATCCCCCACCCACCCACCAACCACCCACCCTACCAACCTACCCACAAATTACACACCCCAGCTCCCCACCCACTCCACATATCCACCCACCTACCTATCCCTCACCCACCCACCTACCCACCACCTACCCTCCACCCACCAACCTACCCACCAACCACCCACTCCACCTATCCACCCACAAACCTATCGCCCCACCTACCCAGCTACCCAGCAACCACCCCACCGACCTAACCACCTCCGCCTCTCGCTCCACCCCCCCCAGCCCCAGCTCCCCTTTCTTTCAAATGCATTTAATGGATCCATTCAAAAAGGAAGCGCTCCCAGACATGGGTTTTAAAACATCAAATTAATGTGGACGCGAAAGCCGAGCAGAGAGGGTTGTCTAGCCTAGGGCACATGGGGGGGTGGGGGGTGGTGGCAGGGGTGGAGGAGGACAAATTGATTGACATAAACGCTCTTGGCAGGACATGTAAAAAGTTGTGCCCCGTGTGTGGATAAATAGATCTGTACTCGAGTCGCCTGTTTGGATAGAGACCCATGTATGTAGACGGTACGGGACCCACACGAAGACCCACAGACTCACCCAGAGACACGGAGCCTCACGGAGAGACCCATAGACTCAAACGTAGACCCATATATTGAGGACGATCAAATATTAACACGGACCCATAGACTCTCCTATAGACCCGTAGACTCACACAGAGAGTCCACACGTGATGATGATGATGAGAGAGACACGCAAACTCCAAATCTCCATCAGCAGGCGTCGTCAGGGTTGGGATCGAACCCACGGCCACCTGTGTACCAGGCGAGGTAGTTAACATCTCCTAGCCACCGTGTTGATGATGATGATGAGAGAGACACGCAAACTCCAAATATACAGCAGCAGACATTGTCAGGGTTGCGATCGAACGCACGACCTCCTGTATACCAGGCGAGGTAGTTAACATCTCCTAGCCACAGTGATGATGATGATGAGAGAGAGACACGCAAACTCCAAATATACAGCAGCAGGCGTCAGGGTTGGTATTGAACCAACCACCTCCTGTATACCAGGCGAGGTAGTTAACATCTCATAGCCACAGTGATGATGATGATGAGAGAGAGACACGCAAACTTCAAATCTCCATCAGCAGGCTTCGTCAGGGTTGGGATCGAACCCACGACCTCCTGTTACCAGGTGAGGTAGTTAACATCTCATAGCCACAGTGATGATGATGATGAGAGAGAGACACGCAAACTCCAAATCTCCATCAGCAGGCTTCGTCAGGGTCGGGATCGAACCCACGACCTCCTGTATACCAGGTGAGGTAGTTAACATCTCCTAGCCACGACGGCGCCCCTTAGCCCAGCGGTTCTTCATCAGCAAGGCGACCGTGGGCCCCGTTGGTGACCTTTAGAGCGGCCCTCTGACGTGAGGTCTCCAACGACAACATACAAACGGTGAACCAACACCTCACCCATTTCGATTTAAAGCTTTCGTGACTGCAGGGATTCATATTCTTGGTTCTTTCGGTAAAGTCACCACGTAGAAGGGAAACAATCAAGTAATAAAAATATTAAACAATAAAATTGTATTTTTATATTTTATTATTTTATTGTTTCCCTTCCACGTGACTTTACCGAAAGAACGAAGACTATACCTCACCCATTATCATCATCATCATCGTCGTCGTCGGCGGTGGTGGTGCTGTCACAACACCCGCCAACGTTTTTTTTTTAAACGGTGTGGCGGGCAAACTCTCACACTCACACACTGGCGACGTCTCATCGGCGAAAGTGATGATGATGATGAGAGAGAGACACACAGCAAACTCCAAATAAACAGCAGCAGGCGTCAGGGTCGGGATTGAACCAACCACCTCCTGTAGACCAGGCGAGGTAGTTAACATCTCCTAGCCACCGTGATGATGATGAGAGAGAGAGAGATACGCAAACTCCAAATCGGGATCTAACCCACGACCTCCTGCACACCAGGCGAGGTAGTTAACATCTCCAAGCCACCTTGATAATGATGATGAGAGAGAGAGACACACAAACTCCAAATCTCCATCAGCAGGCGTCGTCAGGGTTGGGATCGAACCCACGACCTCCTGCACACCAGGCGAGGTAGTTAACATCTCCAAGCCACCTTGATAATGATGATGAGAGAGAGAGACACGCAAACTCCAAATCTCCATCAGCAGGCGTCGTCAGGGTTGGGATCGAACCCATGACCTCCTGTATACCAGGCGAGGTAGTTAACATCTCCTAGCCACGACGGCGCCCCTTAGCCCAGCGGTTCTTCATCACCGGCGATGTCTCATCGGCGAAAGTGGGGCCCACCCCGTCCTCTGGGAGTGAGTGAAGATCACCGGCTCTGGCTAGGCCACCAT
>NC_046130.1:5300007-5455007 GCF_010993605.1 Petromyzon marinus | reverse complement strand
CAACCACAGCCACCACCACATTGTGTGTACGCTCTCTCAATAGCTCTCTCCCACGAGCTCTCCTTATATCACACTCTTTCTCTCTCCCTGTCTCCCACTCTCTCCCACTCTCTCCCACGCTCTCTCTCTCCCTCCCACTCTCTCCCACTCTCCCTGCCTCCCACTTTCTCTCCCTCCCACTCTCTCCCACTCTCTCTCTCTCTCCCTGTCTCCCACTCTCTCCCACTCTCTCTCTCTCCCTGTCTCCCACTCTCTCCCACTCTCTCCCACTCTCTCTCTCTCCCTGTCTCCCACTCTCTCCCACTCTCTCTCCCTCCCACTCTTTCCCACTCTCCCTGCCTCCCACTTTCTCTTCCTCCCACTCTCTCCCACGCTCTCTCTCCCTGTCTCCCACTCTCTCACACTCTCTCCCACTCTCTCTCTCCCTGTCTCCCACTCTCTCCCACTCTCTCCCACTCTCTCTCTCTCCCTCCCACTCTCTCCCACTCTCCCTGCCTCCCACGATCTCTCCCTCCCACTCTCTCCCACTCTCCCTGTCTCCCACTCTCTCCCGCTCTCTCCCACTCTCTCTCCCTACCACTCTCTCCCACGCTCTCTTTCTGTCTCCCACCGGACACAAAATGGAGAGACCATTTCTCTCCCCTCATTGTGGCCACCCCCCCCCCCCAGTGTAAACAAATGTACAAAGTCTCCCGTAGCCAAACGCTGCGGTGACCTCCGGTGGAGGTTGGTACACTGCACGTTGCCATCGGCCGTGTGGCTCGGCCGAATCTCGCCAGGGGTAACAGACTTGGTGCATTTCCTGCGGTGCCAGGGAGGATCTGCCCAGACGGTACTCACACTGCAAGCGGCTCAAACTCAATGTTCCGTCTTTTGGGGGACATCTTCAGGATACTGGGGGGTGCCCTTCTACAACAGCAGCTTGGTACACGGGGTGGTGGTGCCTTACCTGGCTAACAAGCGCCATGACCTCGCCAACTTCGCCTGTGCTCAGGCGAAGTTGGCGGTGTACAGAACGAGGAAAAAGATTCTGCAAGGTGACACTGACGGCTGCTCTGTGCTGCTTCCAGTGTTCAGGGGAGCCTGTTTAAGGCACGCCACGTACCACACACACGTGTCGGTGATGTGCAGCGCGTCTTCCTCGAACGCTGGGGAGCCGGACAAGCCCCTCTCTGTAACCAGCGTGGACGGCACCACCCCACGTGTTCACCTTCTGAAGCGCTCGCTCGTCACCGTGACGTGAGCGATGTCCACCACCACCACCACAACCACCACAACCACAACCACCACCACCACAACCACCACCACCACCACAACCACCACCACCACAACCACCACCACCACCACAACCACCACCACAACCACCACAACCACCACCATCACCACAACCACCACCACCACAACCACCACAACCACCACAACCACCACCACCACCATCACCACAACCACCACGTGGTTTTTATTTCGTGTCGTGCGCGGTGCTTTTTAGCGCCACAGCGCGTGGATTTGTAGCGTTAATTTTCATTTGTGTTGCTGGTGATTTTGTGTGTTTGTGTTGCTGGTGACTTAGTGTATTTGTGTCGCTGATGACTTTGTGTATTTGTGTTGCTGGTGACTTTGTGTATTTGTGTTGCTGGTGACTTTGTGTGTTTGTGTTGCTGGTGACTTTGTGTGTTTGTGTTGCTGGTGACTTTGTGCGTTTGTGTTGCTGGTGACTTTGTGTGTTTGTGTTGCTGGTGACTTTGTGTATTTGTGTAGCTGGTGACATTGTGTGTTTGTGTTGCTGGTGACTTAGTGTATTTGTGTCGCTGGTGACTTTGTGTATTTGTGTTGCTGGTGACTTTGTGTGTTTGTGTTGCTGGTGACTTTGTGTGTTTGTGTTGCTGGTGACTTAGTGTATTTGTGTCGCTGATGATTTTGTGTATTTGTGTTGCTGGTGACTTTGTGTGTTTGTGTTGCTGGTGACTTTGTGTGTTTGTGTTGCTGGTGACTTTGCGTGTTGTTTGTGTTGCTGGTGACTTTGTGTGTTTGTGTTGCTGGTGACTTTGTGTGTTTGTGTTGCTGGTGACTTTGTGTGTTTGTGTTGCTGGTGACTTTGTGTATTTGTGTTGCTGGTGACTTTGTGTATTTGTGTTGCTGGTGACTTTGTGTGTCTGTGTTGCTGGTGACTTTGTGTGTCTGTGTTGCTGGTGACCTTGTGTGTCTGTGTTGCTGGTGACTTTGTGTATTTGTGTTGCTGGTGACTTCGTGTGTTTCAGATCGGCATCGCCTCCAGTGCTTTTGCTGCTGGCGGCAATAAAAGTTGATTAAAAATGGAAAAAAGTCTCCCTGTCTCTCACTCTCCCCATCCCACCCCCTCCCAGTCTCTCTCCCTCTCTCTCTCTCTGCTCTACCACTCAAACCGCCTTGTTCCTAGGCCATCTCAACACGGCACGCACACGGAGAGCGCGAGAGAGTTCCAGAGAGAGAGAGAGAGAGCGCGAAGGAGGGAGGAGTAGGATGTGGAGACATGATGGGGATGAGGGGGGTTGTTGTTGTTGTTGTCGTTGTTGTCGTTGTTGTTGTTGTTGTTTTCAGGCGGCGACGCCACATCGGCGGCCGGGAACGTTCCAGACGGACCGATGAATTTGGATGCGCAAAGACAAAGGTCCCCCGCGTAGCCTCGACAGACTTTCGTGGGAGGTTTGGGTTGGATGGGACGGGCCAAGTGGCGATCGCGAGGAGCACGTGACCAGCCAGCAAAGCCACGGACCGGCCAACGTCGTCTAGCCACTGGCGATGCTTCTCTTTAAAGCGAAGGCAAAGGTACCCAGGTGTAGCCTCGACAGCGCCGAGGGGCAAGTGCGGTTAGCGAGCAGCAGCCTACGAAGCCCCCCTCAACTGCGGCACCACCACGCCCGGCCTCCGCCTTTGTCTCCCCCCCCCCCCCCCCCAGCGCTGACGCGTGGTTTTTGTGTTGTCTAAAACGCGTGCCGCTGATGTTTAAGGCCGAGTAGACCTAGGGGTGGGGTGGGGATTGTGGGGAGGGGGGGGGGGGGTCCCTAACCACTGCGCCACCGCTCCCCACGTGTGGACAAAGCACTGCGATTGAAGCTCCATGCCAACAGCCCCCCCCCCCCAGCTCCCCCTCCCCATCTCCCTTCTATCCCCCCCCCATCTCTCTCCATCCCCCCCATCTCCCTTCTATCTCCCCCCATCTCCCCCCATCCCCCCTATCTCCCCCATCTCCCCTCATCCCCCCCATCTCTCTCCATCTCCCCCCATCCCCCCCATCTCCCTTCTAGCTCCCCCATCTCCCCCCCATCCCCCCTATCTCCCCCCATCTCCCCCGATCGCCCCCCTATCTCCCCCATCTCCCCCCCATCTCCCCTCATCCCCCCCCATCTCTCTCCATCTCCCCCCATCCCACCCATCTCCCCCCCATCCCACCCATCTCCCTTCTATCTCCCCCCCATCTCCCCCCATCCCCCCCCTATCTCCCCCCTATCTCCCCCATCCCCCCTATCTCCCCCCATCTCCCCCCATCCCCCCCTATCTCCCCCCCATCCCCCCCTATCTCCCCCCCATCTCCCCCCCACCTCCCTTCTAGCTCCCCCCATCTCCCCCCATCTCCGCCCATCCCCCCCCTATCTCCCCCCCCATCTCCCCCCATTCCCCCCCATCTCCCTTCTAGCTCCCCCCATCTCCCCCCATCTCCCCCCATTCCCCCCCCACCTCCCCCCAATCCCCCCATCCCCCCCCATCTCCCCGTCACTTCCAATTAATCCGCTATGTTTCCCGCACAATCGCTAAGCTCTATTCGCTCTCTCTCTCTCTCGCCCCAGTCTTTTATTCCCTAGCTACGACCTTCTGTATATTATTTTATATTCATGAACAATTATAGAAGAATTTATATACGTGTAATTATTTTTATTTATATATTTGTATATATTTATAGCAGGGCTCCTCGAGGCAGATAGCCACGCCGTGATAGAGGTAGCGACACTCTCATCTCACTCCCTCTCATCTCACACACTCACCTACCTCTCATCTCACTCACTCTCATCTCACTCACTCACCTACCTCTCACTCTCATCTCACTCTCCTACCTCTCACTCTCATCTCACTCTCCTACCTCTCATCTCACTCTCTCTCATCTCACTCTCATCTCACTCTCATCTCACTCTCCTACCTCTCACTCTCATCTCACTCCCTCTCATCTCACTCACTCACCTACCTCTCATCTCACTCACTCTCCTACCTCTCACTCTCATCTCACTCTCCTACCTCTCATCTCACTCTCTCTCATCTCACTCTCTCTCATCTCACTCTCCTACCTCTCATCTCACTCTCTCTCATCTCACTCACTCTCATCTCACTCTCCTACCTCTCATCTCACTCACTCTCATCTCACTCCCTCTCATCTCACTCACTCTCCTACCTCTCATCTCACTCACTCACTCACTCTCCTACCTCTCATCTCACTCACTCTCCTACCTCTCATCTCACTCACTCTCATCTCACTCTCCTACCTCTCATCTCACTCTCATCTCACTCTCTCTCATCTCACTCACCTACCTCTCATCTCACTCACTCACCTACCTCTCACTCTCATCTCACTCTCCTACCTCTCACTCTCATCTCACTCTCTCACTCACTCATCTCACTCTCATCTCACTCACTCTCCTACCTCTCACTCTCATCTCACTCTCATCTCACTCTCCTACCTCTCATCTCACTCACTCTCATCTCACTCTCCTACCTCTCATCTCACTCACTCACTCTCCTACCTCTCTCTCACTCACTCTCCTACCTCTCATCTCACTCACTCTCCTACCTCTCATCTCACTCACTCACTCACTCTCCTACCTCTCATCTCACTCACTCTCATCTCACTCACTCTCATCTCACTCTCCTACCTCTCATCTCACTCACTCTCATCTCACTCCCTCTCATCTCACTCACTCTCCTACCTCTCATCTCACTCACTCACTCTCCTACCTCTCATCTCACTCACTCTCCTACCTCTCATCTCACTCACTCTCATCTCACTCTCCTACCTCTCATCTCACTCTCATCTCACTCTCTCTCATCTCACTCTCTCTCATCTCACTCACCTACCTCTCATCTCACTCACTCACCTACCTCTCACTCTCATCTCACTCTCCTACCTCTCACTCTCATCTCACTCTCTCACTCACTCATCTCACTCTCATCTCACTCACTCTCCTACCTCTCACTCTCATGTCACTCTCATCTCACTCTCCTACCTCTCACTCTCATCTCACTCTCATCTCACTCTCCTACCTCTCATCTCACTCACTCTCATCTCACTCTCCTACCTCTCATCTCACTCACTCACTCTCCTACCTCTCTCTCACTCACTCTCCTACCTCTCATCTCACTCACTCTCCTACCTCTCATCTCACTCACTCACTCACTCTCCTACCTCTCATCTCACTCACTCTCCTACCTCTCATCTCACTCACTCTCATCTCACTCTCCTACCTCTCATCTCACTCACTCTCATCTCACTCCCTCTCATCTCACTCACTCTCCTACCTCTCATCTCACTCACTCACTCACTCTCCTACCTCTCATCTCACTCACTCTCCTACCTCTCATCTCACTCACTCTCATCTCACTCTCCTACCTCTCATCTCACTCTCATCTCACTCTCTCTCATCTCACTCTCTCTCATCTCACTCACCTACCTCTCATCTCACTCACTCACCTACCTCTCACTCTCATCTCACTCTCCTACCTCTCACTCTCATCTCACTCTCTCACTCACTCATCTCACTCTCATCTCACTCACTCTCCTACCTCTCACTCTCATGTCACTCTCATCTCACTCTCCTACCTCTCATCTCACTCACTCTCATCTCACTCTCCTACCTCTCATCTCACTCACTCTCATCTCACTCTCCTACCTCTCATCTCACTCACTCTCATCTCACTCTCCTACCTCCCATCTCACTCTCATCTCACTCACTCTCATCTCACTCTCCTACCTCTCATCTCACTCACTCACTCTCCTACCTCTCACTCTCATCTCACTCTCATCTCACTCACTCTCATCTCACTCTCCTACCTCCCATCTCACTCTCATCTCACTCACTCTCATCTCACTCTCCTACCTCTCTCTCACTCACTCTCCTACCTCTCACTCTCATCTCACTCACCTACCTCTCATCTCACTCACTCTCATCTCACTCTCCTACCTCTCACTCTCCTACCTCTCATCTCACTCACTCTCATCTCACTCTCCTACCTCTCATCTCACTCACTCACCTACCTCTCTCTCACTCACTCTCCTACCTCTCATCTCACTCACTCCCATCTCACTCTCCTACCTCTCATCTCACTCACTCTCATCTCACTCTCCTACCTCTCATCTCACTCACTCTCATCTCACTCTCCTACCTCTCATCTCACTCTCATCTCACTCACTCACCTACCTCTCATCTCACTCACTCACTCACCTACCTCTCACTCTCATCTCACTCACCTACCCCTCACTCTCATCTCACTCACTCTCATCTCACTCACCTACCCCTCACTCTCATCTCACTCTACTACCTCTCATCTCACTCACTCACCTACCTCTCATCTCACTCACTCTCCTACCTCTCACTCTCATCTCACTCACCTACCTCTCATCTCACTCACTCTCATCTCACTCTCCTACCTCTCACTCTCCTACCTCTCATCTCACTCACTCTCATCTCACTCTCCTACCTCTCATCTCACTCACTCACCTACCTCTCTCTCACTCACTCTCCTACCTCTCATCTCACTCACTCCCATCTCACTCTCCTACCTCTCATCTCACTCACTCTCATCTCACTCTCCTACCTCTCATCTCACTCACTTTCATCTCACTCTCCTACCTCTCATCTCACTCTCATCTCACTCACTCACCTACCTCTCATCTCACTCACTCACTCACCTACCTCTCACTCTCATCTCACTCACCTACCCCTCACTCTCATCTCACTCACTCTCATCTCACTCACCTACCCCTCACTCTCATCTCACTCTACTACCTCTCATCTCACTCACTCACCTACCTCTCATCTCACTCACTCTCCTACCTCTCACTCTCATCTCACTCTACTACCTCTCATCTCACTCACTCACTCACCTACCTCTCACTCTCATCTCACTCGCTCTCATCTCACTCACCTACCTCTCACTCTCATCTCACTCTCCTACCTCTCATCTAACTCACTCTCATCTCACTCACCTACCCCTCACTCTCATCTCACTCTACTACCTCTCATCTCACTCACTCACCTACCTCTCACTCTCATCTCACTCTCCTACCTCTCATATCACTCACTCTCATCTCACTCACCTACCCCTCACTCTCATCTCACTCTACTACCTCTCATCTCACTCACTCACCTACCTCTCACTCTCATCTCACTCTCCTACCTCTCATCTCACTCACTCACCTACCTCTCATCTCACTCACTCTCATCTCACTCTCCTACCTCTCATCTCACTCTCCTAACTCTCATCTCACTCACTCACTCACCTACCTCTCATCTCACTCACTCACTCTCCTACCTCTCATCTCACTCACTCTCATCTCACTCACTCTCATCTCACTCTCCTACCTCTCATCTCACTCACTCACTCACCTACCTCTCATCTCACTCCCCTCCAACGCTCTCTCCTGCCTCTCCCCTCTCTCATCTCACTCTGGCCTCCGCAGTGGACAATCAGATCTCGAGAACACGTTCGAGTGAAATTCAGCCAATCACAGCTGCTCTGCATCTGATGAACGTGACGGACGCAAGGAAAGCCGATGAACGAGTTCATACGAGAAGAGGCGATCAGACGAAGGCCATTTGCCCCGAGAGGTTCTCGAGGCAAAATCCGCTCTTCCGTCTCCGTTCTGATTTTGCTTCTGTAAATTTTTTTTTAAAAAAAGATCAACACAGCCTCAGCGGGGTGGGGGGAGGGGGGGAGCTTAGATGAGTTTAACGTCACCTGCTGTCTACAAAAGGACACCACGTGATTGATATCACTAGAGCGTGTCGGACGATCGAGCCTCAATGGCTCTGTCACCCCCCCCCCCCACCACGCGTCTCGTGGGTTTGTAGTTTGCAAGATTAATAAATACAGGACGCATCAATCCCTCTCCACATCGGACGTGGTGGGGGGGGCGGGGTGACGCGTTTTCCGTTTTCTGCTCTGCCAGTAATTACAGCCAAACATCTGCCTCGAACACAAACTCGGATGCAAGCTCACGTAACGTAGTCCCACTAACAACCTTCCCGTCCATCCCCTCCATCCCCACCATAGACTCAACACTGCCCATAGACTCAACACTGCACCATAGACTCAACACTGCACCATAGACTCAACACTGCACCATAGACTCAACACTGCACCATAGACTCAACACTGCCGGTAGACTCAACACTGCACCATAGACTCAACACTGCCCATAGACTCAACACTGCACCATAGACTCAACACTGCCCATAGACTCAACACTGCACCATAGACTCAACACTGCACCATAGACTCAACACTGCACCATAGACTCAACACTGCACCATAGACTCAACACTGTCCATAGACTCAACACTGCCCATAGACTCAGCACTGCACCATAGACTCAACACTGCCCATAGACTCAACACTGCCCATAGACTCAACACTGCACCATAGACTCAACACTGCACCATAGACTCAACACTGCACCATAGACTCAACACTGTCCATAGACTCAACACAACCCATAGACTCAACACTGCCCATAGACTCAACACTGCCCATAGACTCAACACTGCCCCTGTACATGAAGCAGTCTCCCCCTCCTTAGTGATTTAAATTATGACGTCACCTTGCTGCTGCTCTGTTTAAGACCGGGAGCAAGTGGAGAGGGCTTCACTATTCTGGCAAAATTGCCCCGATGATGCTGGGGATGTAATTACCAGCGAAACGTCGTACTACTAAAAAAAAAAATCGTAAATGTTGTGCATTCACTCTTCAACACACCGGTGGGCTAAAGCAGTGAATTATTTATTTGTCTTTTGTCAACGTGACACTTTATTAATTTTTTTACTGATTGCCCGTTTCGGGTTGGTTGAGGGTCGCGGCACATTTGATGAACAACGCGATCTAACCCAAAACATAAAAATAAACCTTTATTATGAATAGATTGGCAATCTGTGCGATGACTGAAATTGTCATCACGGCACTTGCTTGAACATTGGGGAAGCGTCCCTGAAATCTCGCCACCCTTTCTTCAGGAGGCTATTTAAAAATTTCAACTGAACTCAACTAGTTTCATGCGTTAGCAGGCAAGGCACCGCTAAGCTGTCCAGTTGCATGTGGAGGGGGAAGAAACTCAGAGGAGCCGGACAAAAAAATCCACACGACCACGGTGAGAGAGAGAGAGACACGCAAACTCCAAATATACAGCAGCAGGCATCGTCAGAGTGGAGAACGAACCCACGACTTCCTGTACACCAGGCGAGGTAGTTAACATCTCCTAGCCACCGTGATGATGATGATGATGATGAGAGAGAGACACGCAAACTCCAAATATACAGCAGCAGGCATCGTCAGAGTGGAGAACGAACCCACGACTTCCTGTACACCAGGCGAGGTAGTTAACATCTCCTAGCCACCGTGATGATGATGATGATGATGAGAGAGAGACACGCAAACTCCAAATATACAGCAGCAGGCATCGTCAGAGTGGAGAACGAACCCACGACTTCCTGTACACCAGGCGAGGTAGTTAACATCTCCTAGCCACCGTGGTGATGATGATGATGAGAGAGAGACACGCAAACTACAAATATACAGCAGCAGGCATCGTCAGGGTCGGGATCGAACCCACGACCTCCTGTACACCAGGCGAGGTAGTTAACATCTCCTAGCCACCGTGATGATGATGAGAGAGAGAGAGACACGCAAACTCCAAATATACAGCAGCAGGCATCGTGAGGGTCGGGATCGAACCCACGATCTCCTGTACACCAGGCGAGGTAGTTAACAGCTCCTAGCCACCGTGATGATGATGAGAGAGAGACACGCAAACTCCAAATATGCAGAAGCAGGCATCGTGAGGGTCGGGATCGAACCCACGACCTCCTGTAAACCAGGCGACATAATTAAGAGTGATTAAATAAAAATGTTGTTCAGTTGTGTTGTCTTTAGATTGGTGTCCTTCCCCGTAAACTACACTTTACACTACACTATACACTACGCTACTCTAAACTACACTATACACTACACTACTATACTACACTACTCTACACTACACTATACACTACACTATACATTACTATAAACTACACTGTACACTACACTACTACACTACACTACTCTACACTCCTACACTACTCTACACTACACTATACACTACCACACTACACTACACTATACACTACACTGTACACTACACTACTACACTACTCTACACTACTCTACACTACACTATGCACTACCACACTACACTATACACTACACTATAAACTACACTACTACACTACTCTACACTATACACTACTACACTACACTCTACAATACACTACTATACACTACACTATACACTACTATACACTACACTATACACTACACTAAGCACTACACTATACACTACACTACTACACTACTGTACACTATACACTACACTACTACACAATTCACTACACTTTACACTACACTACTATCCTATACACTACACTACTATACACTATACACTATACTATACACTGCACTACTATACACTATACACTATACTATACACTGCACTACTACACTACTACACAATACGCTACTATACACTACACTGCTACACACTACACTACAATACACTACACTATACACTACACTACTACACACGACACCACAATACAGCTAACGCCTCTATCCTACATTGAGAACAAATTTTTTTCATCACTTTGGTGTAACAGTCTCTCCGCACCGCGACTTTAAATCCCCACGCGACGTTCCGTGCCACCCCCCCCCCCCCCCCACAGGCACCGACTCAACGAGCTGCCCAAGTGGGGAGCAGTCGGAGGCGTCGGCGGGGTTGGCGTGAATTCAAATCACAGCATACACACAGCATACACACAGCATACACACAGCATACACACTCCCCTACACACACACAGCACACACACACAGCATACACACAGCATACACACACAGCATACACATAGCACACACACAGCATACACACAGCATACACACACAGCATACACATAGCACACACACTCCCCTACACACACACAGCACACACACACAGCATACACACAGCACACACACAGCATACACACACAGCACACACACACAGCATACACACAGCATACACACACAGCATACACATAGCACACACACTCCCCTACACAGACACAGCACACACACACAGCATACACACAGCACACACACAGCATACACACACAGCACACACACAGCATACACACAGCATACACACACAGCATACACACAGCATACACACAGCACACACACAGCATACACACAGCACACACACAGCACACACACAGTACACACAGCATACACACAGCACACACACAGCATACACACAGCATACACAGCATACACACAGCATACACACAGCATACACACAGCATACACACAGCACACACACACACAGCACACAGCATACACACACAGCATACACACAGCATACACACACAGCATACACACAGCATACACACAGCATACAGACAGCATACACACACAGCATACACACAGCACACACACACACAGCATACACACAGCACACACACAGCATACACACAGCATACACACAGCATACACACACAGCATACACACAGCATACACACAGCATACACACACAGCATACACACACAGCATACACATAGCATACACATAGCACACACACACAGCACACACACAGCATACACACAGCATACACACAGCATACACACACAGCATACACACACAGCATACACATAGCATACACATAGCACACACACACAGCATACACATAGCATACACACACAGCATACACACAGCATACACACAGCATACACACACAGCATACACACAGCACACACACACAGCATACACACAGCACACACACAGCATACACACAGCATACACACAGCATACACACACAGCATACACACAGCATACACACAGCATACACACACAGCATACACACAGCACACACACACAGCATACACACAGCATACACACAGCACACACACAGCATACACACACAGCATACACACAGCACACACAACACACACAGCATACACACAACACACACACAGCATACACACAGCATACACACAGCATACACACACAGCATACACATAGCACACACAGCACACACACAGTACACACACAGCATACACACAGCATACACATAGCACACACAGTACACACACAGCATACACACACAGTACACACACAGCACACACACAGCATACACACACAGCATACACACACAGCATACACACAGCATACACACACAGCATACGCACAGCATACACACAGCATACACACAGCATACAGCACACAGCATACACACACAGCATACACACACAGCACACACACAGCACACAGCATACACACAGCATACACACAGCATACACACAGCACACACACAGCATACACACAGCACACAGCACACACACATCACACACACAGCATACACACAGCATACACACAGCATACACACAGCATACACATAGCATACACACAGCACACACACACAGCACACACAGCATACACACAGCATACACATAGCACACACAGTACACACACAGCATACACACACAGTACACACACAGCACACACACAGCATACACACAGCATACACACAGCATACACACACAGCATACACACAGCATACACACAGCATACACACAGCATACACACAGCATACACACACAGCATACACACAGCATACACACAGCATACACACAGCACACACACAGCATACACACAGCATACACACAGCACACACACAGCATACACACAGCATACACACAGCATACACACACATCATACACACACATCATACACAGCATACACACATCATACACAGCATACACACACAGCATACACACAGCATACACACAGCATACACACAGCATACACACACAGCATACACACAGCACACACACAGCATACACACAGCACACACACAGCACACACAGCATACACACAGCATACACACAGCATACACACAGCACACACACAGCATACACACAGCACACAGCACACACACAGCACACACACAGCATACACACAGCATACACACAGCATACACACAGTACACACACAGCATACACACAGCATACACACAGCATACACACAGCATACACACAGCACACACACAGCACACACAGTATACACACAGCACACACACAGCATACACACAGCATACACACACAGCATACACACAGCACACACACAGCATACACACAGCATACACACAGCATACACACACAGCATACACACAGCATACACACAGCACACACACAGCACACACACAGCATACACACAGCATACACAAAGCACACACACAGCATACACACAGCACACACACAGCACACACACAGCATACACACAGCATACACAAAGCACACACACAGCACACACAGCACACACACACACACAGCATACACACACAGCACACACACAGCATACACACAGCACACACACAGCACACACAGCACACACAAAGCACACACACAGGATACACACAGCACACACAGCACATACACTCCCCTACACACACAACACACACACAGCACACACACACACAGCACACATACTCCCCTACACACACACACACTCCCCTACACACACAGCACACACAGTGCACACACCACACACATAGCACACACACTCACCTACACACACACACACAGCACACACACTCCCCTACACACACACACACAGCACACACACACACCCCTACACACACACAGCACACACACACCACACACACTCCCCTACACACACACAGCACACACACACAGCACACACACTCCCCTACACACACACACACAGCACACACACTCCCCTACACACACAGCACACACAGTGCACACACCACACAAACAGCACACACATACAGCACACACACTCCCCTACACACACACACCACACACACAGCACACACACAGCACACACACTCCCCTACACACACACACCACACACACACAGCACACACACTCCCCTACACACACACACCACACACACACAGCACACACACTCCCCTACACACACAGCACACACGCAGCGGGGTTGGGTGAATACAAATTCACAGCACACACACTCCCCCTACACACATACACAGCACACACAGCGCACACAGCACACACACACAGCATACACACAACACACACACCACAAACACAGCTCACACACACAGCACACACACACCACACACACAGCACACACACTCCCCCTACACACACACACAGCACACACAGCACACACAGCACACACAGCACACACACACCACACACACAGCACACACACACCACACACACATCACACACACAGCACACACACAGCTCACACACACAGCACACACACACAGCACACACAGCACACACACAGCACAAACACTCCACACAAACACCACACACACAGCACAAACACTCCACACAAACACCACACACACACACACCACACACAGACATAGACACACAACACACACACACACAGCACACACAGACAGACACACAGCACACACACACACACACTCCCCTACACACACGCAACACACACTCCCCCCTGCACACACACACACAGCACACACACAGCACAAACACTCCACACAAACACTCCACACACACACACACCACACACACAGACATAGACACGCAACACACACACACACAACACACACACAGCTCACACACACACACACTCCCCTACACACACGAAACACACACACCCCCTACACACACACACCATGCACACCCCCCACCCCTACACACACACAGCACCACACAGCACACACACAGCACAAACACTCCACACAAACACCACACACACAGCACACACACACAGCACACACAGACAGACACACAGCACACACACACACACACTCCCCTACACACACGCAACACACACACTCCCCCCTACACACACACACAGCGGTAACATCTGTGATTACTCCCCGAATGTAAATAGCAGCCGCAGTGAATCGTAGTGTCCGGGGGTCTGCGTTGTGGGGAACCTCCCACCGCGTGTGTGACGGACGCAAAGGGCCCAGCTCAAGTGCTCGCTGCTACTGCTGGGGCCGTCTGGAACGCTCTCTTCCCTGCCGATATCACTGTGTGATCGTCGTCGTCATCGTCACCTGGATCGACGAACTCACGTCTTTAGATCTGCTGGTTGTTGTTGTTGTTATTGTTGTCGTGTTTAGATAGTCGCCCTATTCCCCACGCCATCTCCGATTGGCACAGTTGGCTACGTACGGTGCGAAATAAGTTCAACATACATGCACTCCGCTATATATTACTGTAAACTACGCTACAATACACTACACGAATACACAATGCACTTAGCACTTCTATGCACCACCGATATACACTGCACTGCTATAGGCTACACTGAAATGCACTACGTTATTCACTACAGCACTTTAGACTACACTATTATACTCTACACTATACACTACACTACTTTACACTACACCACTCTACTATACACTACACTACTTTACACTACACTATACAGTACTTTACGCTACACTATACACTACACTACTTGACACTACACTATTATACACTACACTATACACTACACTATTATACTCTACATTATACACTATTATACTGTACATTATACACAAAACTACTTTAGACTACACTATGCATTACACTATACACTACACTACAATAGACTACACTATATACTACACTATACACTACACTATACACTACACTACTTTACACTACACCACTATATGCTACACTATACACTACACTACTTTACACTACACTATACAACACTATACACTTTACACTACACTACTTGACACTACACTACTATACACTACACTATACACTACACTACTTTACACTATACACTACACTACTATACACTAAACTATACACTACATTACTATACACTACACTATACACTACACTACTATACACTACACTATACACTACACTACTATACACTACACTACTATACACTACACTACTATACACTACACTATACACTACACTACTTTACACTACACTACTATACACTACACTATACACTACACTACTATACACTACACTATACACTACACTATACACTACACTACTATACACTACACTATACACCACCCTACTTTACACTACACTACTATACACTACACTACTATACACTACACTATACACTACACTATACACTACAATACTTTACACTACACTATACACTACACTACTTGACACTACACTACTATACACTACACTTTACACTACACTACTTTACACTACACTATACACTACACTACTATACACGCCCGCCCCCCTCGTCACACGGCGTCACAAAAAGTCAGACCCCCCCCCCCCTCAAATTTGACGTCACAAAGCTTTGCCCCCCCCCAAAAAAAATAATAATATTTATTTATTTCCATTTAAAATAAAAACATGCTCCAAATCGCTTTAAACTATTGTCACATTGTAGTTGCCTATTTAATGTGGCGCTGCACTCTGATGTTGTAGGAGAAAACATTTATTAATAAGTCTATTTTATTTAATAGAACGTGTTCGTCTGTATTTATTTAAAGTTGCGCAATTTTGATGTGACGTCACATTTATCAACCCCTCCCCTCCCTCCGCCTCGTCACACATCGTCACAAATGTCTGACCCCACCCCCCGCGGCCACGCCCAGCCAGGTGCGTGACGTCATTCATGGACGGCCCCCTGAGTCACGGATGGCGACGTACGGTGCGAAAAAAGTTCAGCAATCGTAATAGGAACACGACCTCTCAACGGCATGATCTAATCGCTCACCCGTCACGCGAAGTCAACTCGAGGCGACTATCTTTTTTTATTTATATATATTCTTAGCTCTTTCGGTAAAGTCACGTTGAAGGGAAACAATAACATAATAAAATTTATATATATTAAACAATAAAAAAAATTCTCACGACGTTTCGACCATAACGCAAACGGTGATCATCAAAGTTGGTTACACTTATGTCATGCACATCTGATGATCACCTGTTTGTGTTATGGTCGAAACGTCGTGAGAATTTTTTTTATTGTTTCATATATATATTTTTTAATTATTTTATTGTTTCCCTTCAACGTGACTTTACCGAAAGAGCTAAGAATACGATATTACTGCAGTCACGAAAGCTTTAAATCAAAATTGATCGTTTTTATTATTACAACGCTTTTATTTAACTCGCTCAGTCTGTTGTTGTTGTTGTCATTGTATCCTCAAATCTTGCAACTCAAATTTTAAACCACTTCCCAATGTGATATCGACTGCAAACTCGGTTATACTTATGTCATGCTGATGGCAATACTATATTCTATCATTAAAAAAGTGTAAAGTATATATATTTTTTTTAAACGTAAGATGTTTCGGCCTTGGGTCTGATTGTCCACGGTCAACTGACGTTGGCTGTAATTGCCCACGGTCCACTCACGTTACGGCCCCACGCTTTTAATTTTAGTCAGTTTAAACAAGAGTATATTAAACATGCATAATGCAAAGTACTTGAACAGAAAAAAAAAACAAATATTCTTAACTTTTTAGTACATTTCATAAAAGCGTGTTTTAAAAAAATATAAAGTTTTTGTAAAATTTATACTTAAGACTTCATGATGGGGGAGTATCTTTGTCTCTGTGGTCAACACCACGCTGGCTCGCCTTTGTCTTCCCAGCGGCGATGTTAACTGCTACTACGACACACAAACAAGCCCCCACAGCAGAGAATCATTCGCGTATGAACCAATAACGATGGCGATTGGTTCCACGGTCCCATTACGTTACGGCAAGCTTCTAGGCCCACATCCTAGGGGTCGTGGAAGTTCTTCCATTGCTGCAGTACATTCATATTTTTTTTCATAAAAGCGTGTTTTTTTTAAAAACAGGTTTTTTTAAAAAATATATATATACATATACACTATTTATTTCATTTAACCAGGTTAAACCACGACTGAGCTGTTGCTACGTAGCTCTTTGTCAGAAGCCACCCGGCCACCATAGATGATCTCGGCTCGACCACGTGGTGTTATCATCAAAATGATCACGTGGGAGACGCAAAGCAGGAGCCCGAAAAATGGCTGCGAACACGTGGCGTCGGATTCTGTAAATGTGGAGAGGGGGAAAACCCGGAGGGAGCCGGAGACAAATCCACGCGAACACGGGGAGAGAGAGACACGCAGACTCAGGACCTCCTGGAAACCAGTTATATTAGTGACGTAGTGACTACATTATCAGTGGTGTAGTAACTACATTATCAGTGGTGTAGTAACTACATTATCAGTGACGTAGTAACTACAATATCAGTGGTGTAGTGACTACATTATCAGTGACGTAGTAACTACAATATCAGTGGTGTAGTAACTACATTATCAGTGGTGTCGTGACTACATTATCAGTGGTGTAGTGACTATATTATCAGTGACGTAGTAACTACATTATCAGTGGTGTAGTGACTACATTATCAGTGACGTAGTAACTACATTATCAGTGGTGTAGTGACTACATTATCAGTGGTGTAGTAACTACATTATCAATGGTGTAGTAACTACATTATCAGTGGTGTAGTAACTACATTATCAGTGGCGTAGTAACTACATTATCAGTGGTGTAGTGACTACATTATCAGTGGTGTAGTGACTACATTATCAGTGGCGTAGTAACTACATTATCAGTGGTGTAGTAACTACATTATCAGTGTGTGTAGTGACTACATTATCAGTGGTGTAGTAACTACAATATCAGTGGTGTAGTAACTACATTATCAGTGGTGTAGTAACTACATCATCAGCGGTGTAGTAACTACATTATCAGTGGTGTAGTAACTACATTATCAGTGACGTAGTAACTACAATATCAGTGGTGTAGTAACTACATTATCAGTGGTGTAGTAACTACATTATCAGTGGTGTAGTGACTACATTATCAGTGGTGTAGTAACTACATTAAGAGTGGTGTAGTAACTACATTATCAGTGGTGTAGTAACTACAATATCAGTGGTGTAGTGACTACATTATCAGTGACGTAGTAACTACATTATCAGTGGTGTAGTAACTACATTATCAGTGGTGTAGTGACTACATTATCAGTGATGTAGTAACTACATCATCAGTGGTGTAGTGACTACATTATCAGTGGCGTAGTAACTACATTATCAGTGGTGTAGTAACTACATTATCAGTGACGTAGTAACTACAATATCAGTGGTGTAGTGACTACATTATCAGTGACGTAGTAACTACAATATCAGTGGTGTAGTGACTACATTATCAGTGGTGTAGTAACTACATTATCAATGGTGTAGTAACTACATTATCAGTGGTGTAGTAAACTACATTATCAGTGGTGTAGTAAACTACATTATCAGTGGTGTAGTAACTACATTATCAGTGGAGTAGTAACTATATTATCAGTGGTGTAGTAACTACATTATCAGTGATGTAGTAACTACATTATCAGTGGTGTAGTAACTACATTATCAGTGGCGTAGTAACTACATTATCAGTGGTGTAGTGACTACATTATCAGTGGTGTAGTGACTACATTATCAGTGGTGTAGTAACTACATTATCAGTGGTGTAGTAACTACATTATCAGTGGTGTAGTAACTACATTATCAGTGGTGTAGTAACTACATTATCAGTGGCGTAGTAACTACATTATCAGTGGTGTAGTAACTACATTATCAGTGGTGTAGTAACTACATCATCAGTGGTGTAGTGACTACATCATCAGTGGTTAACGCTGTAGGGGGCTCTAGCTCACACACAAATCCAGCCTGCTGTACATCACCACAGTAGTTTACCTCGTTTCGCTATGAAGTTAGCGCTCTAATCTTCTATATAAATGAAGACCTTAGTCCGCACGTCTTAAAATACACCTCAATTTAGTGCTTCCTGACAAGGTAGAAAGCTCAAATTTGGTACACAGATTTTTCAGGACACATCTAACAGCGACGTATCTGAAAATTATTCGCTTGCAGGCACCCAAATATCGATTGTAATTGCCCCTTGAGCGTCGTTTGTGTGCCTGATGTCATTCAGAGACCGTTCGACGTTTAAAAACATGTCCTTTGATAGAGCGTTAAAAGGGCAAACACCATGAAAGCAAGAATCGTTGGGGTTTTATCTTTAACGGGGTTATTTTTTTTAGCTATTTCGGATTGAAGCGGTTTGGAACGCAAACCATCTACACCGTGCCATGTTTACATCTGCGTAATTCGACAGGGGAGCTTACCACTCAAAAGATAATTAAGTTGACGAATGTTTGTTCTTTCTAATAACAACAACAACAACAACAATGAAAACAGCGTGATCTTCAAATCTAGGCGCGTGAGTCTTTAAATATACTGAACGTTCGGGTGGAAACGTTAGTACTGGTCCGATCGTAGATCTACAAACTTAAACAAAACACCACCGCATCAGCTTCATTGTTACATTAATCGAAAACTTATTTTGGCTGGCGACGAAGCGAACCGGGTTAAGAAAAGACGTGGGGGGAAAGAGGAAACACAAAACACACCGTTAAGCCAAAGCAATTTCCATTTCAACAGACAAAAAAAAAATGCAAACCAGCGTCTTACGAATGTCGGTGTCACTCGTTGTCACGACGCCGTTCATCGGACGATTTTAGTTTGAAAACAAATCTCGTGGTGGTGGGGGGGGGGTGGGGGGTCAAGTCGCTCCCTCCCCATCCCCCCCACTGCCCCCCCCCCCCACACACCCACCACGCACTCAGACAACGATACGCAGAGTCGCTCACGTGGTCACGCGAGTCACTGAACAACAACAACAACAACAAAACAACAACAACAACCGTAACCGAATAACAAAACGCTCGTCGATTGCAAGACGCAGATTCATCAAATATTTTTGTTTTTCTTGGGGTGTGTTGGGTGTTGGGTAAGGTGGGTGGGTGGTGGGTGGGTGGTGGGTGGTGGTGGTGGCGAGCAAGGCAGCGAACAACAACAACAAAGAATAAGAAACCACAGCAAAAGAAGACGACGATTGAAACGTGCAAGATCGCACCGCTGATCGGGCTGTACATACAGCAGCAGCGGTGGGCCATCGATTCGTTGGCGCATTAACATTGCACCATCGATGCCACACAGCAGGGGAATGATCACAGTTGCACATCGCATTTGGCCGTGTGTGGGAATTCTCCCATCAGGCTCCCTCCCCTCCCCTCCGCCTCCCTCCGCCTCGTCCCCCTCAATCCCTCCCTCTACATCCTGTCACTCAAACTGACTCCACCACCCACTCAAACCATCACACACTTGACCCAACCACCAATCACCACCAACGCGCCTGTCACAAACTCGCTGCGTCTCCACTCCCGTCTCTCCGCCTCTCGGTCTCTCTCAGGCTCCCCTCGCCATCCCTTGTCCACTCCCATCTCATTCCTCCTCTAAACTCTCTCCCTCTCGCTCTCGCTCGCTCGCTCTCTCTCCTCCATCTCCCCACCCAGCTCCCTTCACACCTCTCATCGCCTCATCCCTCCTATCATCGTCTCAACTCTCCATCTCTAAATCTGACCCCTTCCCCACTCTCATCTCCCTCCCTCCCCTCCCTCCCTCACCTCCCTCCCTCCCTCACCTCCCTCCCTCCCCTCCCCCTCCTCCCTCCCTCCCCTCCCCCTCCTCCCTCCACTCCCTCCCTCCCTCCCTCCACTCCCTCCCTCCCTCCCCTCCACTCCCTCCCCTCCCTCCCTCCCTCCCTCCACTCCCTCCCTCCCACCCTCCACTCCCTCCCTCCCTCCCCTCCACTCCCTCCCTCCCTCCCTCCACTCCCTCCCTCCCTCACCTCCCTCCCTCCCCTCCCCCTCCTCCCTCCACTCCCTCCCTCCCTCCCTCCACTCCCTCCCTCCCTCCACTCCCTTCCTCCCTCCCTCCCCTCCCTCCCTCCCTCCCTCCCCTCCCTCCACTCCCTCCCTCCCTCCACTCCCTCCCTCCCTCCCTCCCTCCCTCCCCTCCCTCCACTCCCTCCCTCCCTCCACTCCCTCCCTCCCTC
The DNA here is from genome assembly GCF_010993605.1 of Petromyzon marinus. Lineage (NCBI taxonomy): Eukaryota > Metazoa > Chordata > Hyperoartia > Petromyzontiformes > Petromyzontidae > Petromyzon > Petromyzon marinus. Next base: position 5,432,812 of record NC_046130.1, on the reverse strand, counting down.
CACTCCCTTCCTCCCTCCCTCCCCTCCCTCCCTCCCTCCCTCCCCTCCCTCCCTCCCTCCCTCCCTCCCTCCCTCCACTCCCTCCCTCCCCTCCCTCCACTCCCTCCACTCCCTCCCTTCCTCCACTCCCTCCCCTCCCTCCCTCCCCTCCCTCCCTCCATCCCTCCCTCCCTCCACTCCCTCACCTCCCTCCCTCCACTCCCTCCCACCCCTCCCTCCCTCCCACCACTCCCACCACTCCCTCCCTCCCTCCCACCACTCCCTCCCACCCCTCCCTCCCTCCCTCCACTCCCACCACTCCCACCACTCCCTCCCTCCCTCCACTCCCACCACTCCCACCCTCCCTCCCCCCCACCAGACACCCCGCCTTCTCCCCACGTGTCCACAGTCACCTTATCGTCATTCAGCACCACCCCCCCACCTCGCCCCCCACCTCGCCCCCCACCTCGCCCCCCACCTCGCCCCCCTTCTCCCCCCACGTGCCCCACTCGCTTGAACTCGACAACAGTGAACTTGACACCCCCCCCACGATCCTCCATCTCCCTCCCACCAACTGTACCCACACACCTCCCCCCACACACCTCTACCCCACACACCTCCCCCCACCACCTCCCCCCACCACCTCCCCCCACACACACCTCCCCCCACCAACTCCCCCCACACACACCTCCCCCCACACACCTCCCCCCACCACCTCCCCCGACCACCTCTACCCCACACAACTCCCCCCACTATCACCCCTGTCACCTCATCATCCGCCCCCCACCTCCCTCCCCACCAACCCACACGCGGCTGCGCTAACCTCAGCCAACCACCACCACAACCACCACCACCACAACCACCACCACAACCACCACCACCACAACCACCACCACCACAACCACCACAACCACCACCACCACTACCACCACCACCACAACCACCACCACAACCACCACCACAACCATCACCACCACAACCACCACAACCACCACCACCACTACCACCACCACCACCACCACAACCACCACCACAACCACCACCACCACCACCACAACCACCACAACCACCACCACCACCACCACAACCACCACCACCACCACAACCACCACCACTACCACCACCACCACCACAACCACTACCACCACCACCACAACCACCACCACAACCACAACCACCACAACCACCACCACCACCACAACCACAACCACCACCACAACCACAACCACCACAACCACCACCACAACCACCACAACCACCACCACCACAACCACCACCACCACCACAACCACCACCACCACTACCACCACCACCACCACAACCACCACAACCACCACCACCACTACCACCACCACAACCACCACAACCACCACCACCACCACAACCACCACCACTACCACCACCACCACCACAACCACCACAACCACCACAACCACAACCACCACCACCCCTTCCCCAAACACCTCCACCACCCACCCACCACAACCACCACAACCACCACCACCACTACCACCACCACAACCACCACCACCACAACCACCACCACAACCACCACCACTACCATCACCACCACCACAACCACCACAACCACCACCACAACCAACCACCACCACCCCAAACACCTCCACCACAACCACCACAACCACCACAACCACCACACACACCTCCCCCCACACCTCCACCACCCACCCCCAACACCCCCCCACAACCCCCCACACCCACTTGAGCACGGCGGGGTCTCCATCTCGCCACAACCCCCCCCCCACAACCCCCCACGCGCCCACACTCACCTGTACCCACCCACCACCACCACCCCCCCACCACCACCCCCCACCACCCCCCCACAACCCCCCACGCGCCCACACTCACCTGTACCCTCCCACCACCACCACCACCACCACACTCACCTGAGCACGGCGGACTCTCCCTCCCGCACGGTAACGTTGTCCGTGTGCCCCTGCTGCTGCTGCTGTCCCTGCCCCTGCTGCCCCTGCTGCTGCCCCTGCTGCCCCTGCTGCTGCTGCTGCCCCCCGAGGCTTCGGGTTGGGTGGCCTGCGGGCAGAGCGCACAGCAGGAGGAGGAGGAGGCGCACGGTGAGGGCGGGCAGGGACGAGATGAGCGGGCAGAGGCCACGTGACCACGACGAGGTGCTGCTGCTGCTGCTGCTGATGGAGGTGCTGCTGGTAGAGGAGGTGCTGGTGGAGGTGGTGGTGGAGGAGGAGGTCCCAGCTGTCGAGCGAGAGTCGATCGCCATCTCGGAGGTGGTCAAGTCCGGGATGGATCGCGATGGTTGGAAGGGGGTTGGGGAGGGGCTGGGGGTGGGGGTGTGTGTGGGGGGGGGGGGGCGGGGTCCTCTTCTTTCCTATTCACGGACGAACGAACACGTGGGGCTCCTCTTCCTCCCTCCTCCTCCTCCTCCTCCTCCCTCCTCCTATTGATGGAGGAATGGAGAAGGCGACTGTTGACAGCTCAACGAAGCACGCGACTCCTTCCTATTGAGAACGAACGAGGTGGGCGTCCTTCCTATTGAGAACGAGCGAGGTGGACGTCCTTCCTATTGAGAACGAACGAGGTGGACGTCCTTCCTATTGAGAACGAACGAGGTGGACGTCCTTCCTATTGAGAACGAACGAGGTGGACGTCCTTCCTATTGAGAACGAACGAGGTGGACGTCCTTCCTATTGAGAACGGACGAGGTGGACGTCCTTCCTATTGAGAACGAACGAGGTGGACGTCCTTCCTATTGAGAACGGACGAGGTGGACGTCCTGCAGCAGCGCAGGAGATCGTCAGCCACCACAAATTCCACACGGGGCCACGCTGCACGTGGTGGTGGTGGGTGGGTGGTGGTGGGTGGTGGTGGGTGGTGGTGGGTGGTGGGAGGGATGTGGGGATAGCTTGCAGTCCCTGTGCAACGTTACCCCTTAATCACTCTTCCTGCTCTTCAGTCACTCTCTCTGTCTCTCTGTGTGTCTCTCTGTCTCTCACTGTCTCTGTCTCTCTGTGTGTCTCTCTCTGTCTGTCTCTCTCTCTGTCTCTCTGCCTCTCTCTGTCTCTCTGTCTCTCTCTGTGTCTCTGTCTGTGTCTCTCTCTGTCTCTCTGTGTGTCTCTCACTGTCTCTCTGTCTCTCTGTCTCTCTCTGTCTCTCTCTCTGTCTCTCTCTGTCTCTCTGTGTGTCTCGCACTGTCTCTCTGTCTCTCTCTCTGTCTCTCTCTGTCTATCTGTCTCTATCTGTCTCTCTGGCTCTCTCCCTCTCTCTGTCTCTATCTGTCTCTCTCTGTCTCTCTCTGTCTCTCTCTCTGTGTCTCTCACTGTCTCTCTGTCTCTCTCTGTCTCTCTGTCTCTCTGTCTCTATCCCTCTCTCTGTCTCTCTCTCTGTCTCTCTCTGTCTCCCGCTATCCCCCTCGCGCGTACTGTAATCAGTCCAATTCACTCCCCGAGGTGGCGGCTGATGGCGAATCACGAAAGTCGCTCCTGGTTGTATGGACAGAGTGCAGCAAGGGGCCGCTGCAGATTGATGGTTTGATGCCACACGGGCAAGCCAAGTATCCTGGATCAGAGTCCTCCTGCTCCTCCTAATCCTCCACGCATCCTAGCCGGCTGGCTTCGAGGCGTATGCTGTGTCAACCCAATCTCGTTGTAGGGAATCTCAGGGGATTTCGCGTTCCCTATCTCACTCGCTCGCTCGCTCGCTACTTCCTCAATCTCGCTCGCTATGTAGCGCCTCTCTCGCTCTCTCTCTCTCATCTATCTCTATTCTCTTACTCTCTAGCTACTCTTTCTCTCATCTCCTCTCTACGTCTGCTCTCTCATCTCATCTCATCTCTCTCTCTCCTCTCGCTCCTGGGGCGGACCAATGCCTCGTGCCAAGATCGCGACCGCTCCTTCCAGAAACCGACGGGAGCAGCGCGAACGCGCTGCTGATGATGATGCTGCTGATGATGATGCTGCTGCTGATGATGATGATGATGATCTTGGCGATGACGCTGTCGCCAGCGTTGATGTTGTTGCTGTTATTGACGCTGCTGCTGCTGCTGCTGTTGTTGAGAAAGAACGGCAGATGGTGATGATGGTGATGATGGTGATGATTTGGAGATGTCGGAGACGGGAATCCAGCGAACGCATGAACTGCCGTCTGTGCAGTTGTATGGCTTAGTAAATGCCAGCGCATTCTCTCGCTCGATCTGCACACTCCCTAGACTCCTCCCTACCACTCTCTCTCTCTCTCGCTCTTTCTCTCTCTCGCTCTCTCTCTCTGTGCATTCTCTCGCACTCTCTCCCTCCCACGCTCTCTCGCTCCATCTCTCGCTCCTTCTCTCTCGCTCTCTCTATCTTCACTCTCTCGCTCTCTCTCCCTCTCACTCTCTCGCTCTCTCTATGCTCTCCCTAGACCCCTCCCTACCACTCTCTGCTCTCTCTCGCTCTCTCTCTCTGCACTCTCTCCCTCCCACTCTCTCTCTGCACACTCTCTCTGCACTCTCTCCCTCTCTCTCGATCTGCACTCTCTCTCTCTCTATGCTCTCCCTAGACCCCTCCCTACCACTCTCTCTCTGCTCTCTCTCGCTCTCTCTCTCTCTGCACTCTCTCCCTCCCACTCTCTCACTCTCTGCACACTCTCTCTGCACTCTCGCTCCCACTCTCTCTCGATCTGCACACTCTCTCTCTATGCTCTCCCTAGACCCCTCCCTACCACTCTCTCTCTCTCCTCTCTCTGCACTCTCTCCCTGCACTCTCCCTCCCACTCTCTCTCGATCTGCACCCTCTCTGTGTCGCCCTCTCTCTGGCACCTCCCGTGTCTGTGTGTGTGGTGTGTGGAGTGTGTGTAGTGTGTGTAGTGTGTGTGTGTAGTGTGTGTGTATTGTGTGTGTAGTGTGTGTGTATTGTGTGTGTAGTGTGTGTAGTGTGTGTGTGTAGTGTGTGTAGTGTGTGTGGTATGTGTGGTGTGTGTGGTGTGTGTGTAGTGTGTGTAGTGTGTGTGTAGTGTGTGTAGTGTGTGTGTAGTGTGTGTGTGTGGTTTGTGTAGTGTGTAGTGTGTGTGGTGTGTGTGCTGTGTGCGGTGTGTGTAGTGTGTGTAGTGTGTAGTGTGTGTGGTGTGTGTGGTGTGTGCGGTGTGTGTGTAGTGTGTGTAGTGTGTGTAATGTGTAGTGTGTGTGGTGTGTGTAGTGTGTGTGTGTAGTGTGTGCGGTGTATGTAGTGTGTGTGGTGTGTAGAGTGTGTGGTGTGTAAAGTGTGTGGTGTGTAGAGTGTGTGTAGTATGTGTGGTGTGTGTAGTGTGTGTGTGTAGTGCGTGTGTAGTTTGTGCGTGTAGTGTGTGTAGTGTGTGTGGTGTGTGTTTAGTGTGAGTAGTGTGTGTGTTGTGTGTGTGTGTGGTGTGTGTAGTGTGTGTGTAGTGTGTGTGTGTAGTATGTGTGGTGTGTGTAGTGTGTGTGTGTAGTGCGTGTGTAGTGTGTATGGTGTGTGTGGTGTTTGTAGTGTGTGTGTGTAGTGTGTGTAGTGTGTGTGGTGTGTAGTGTGTGTGTGTAGTATGTGTGGTGTGTGTAGTGTGTGTGTGTAGTGCGTGTGTAGTGTGTGTGTGTGTGGTGTGTGTAGTGTGTGTGGTGTGTGTGTAGTGTGTGTAGTGTGTGTGTAGTGTGTGTGTGTAGTGTGTGTAGTGTGTAGTGTGTGTGTGTGTAGTGTGTGTGTGTAGTGTTTGTGTAGTGTGTGTGGTGTGTGTGGTGTGTGTAGTGTGTGTGTGTAGTGTGTGTGTAGTGTGTAGTGTATGTGTAGTGTGTGTGTGTAGTGTGTGTAGTGTGTGTGTAGTGTGTGTGTAGTGTGTGTAGTCTGTGGTGTGTAGTGTGTGTGGTGTGTAGAGTGTGTGGTGTGTAGAGTGTGTGTAGTATGTGTGGTGTGTGTAGTGTGAGTGTGGGAAGTGCGTGTATAGTGTGTGTGTGTAGTGTGTGTGGTGTGTGTAGTGTGTGTAGTGTGTGTGTATGTAGTGTGTGTGGTGTGTGAAGTCTGTGTGTGTAGTGTGTGTAATGTGTGTGTGCAGTGTGTGTGGTGTGTGAAGTGTGTGTGTGCAGTGTGTGTGTGTAGTGTGTGTGGTGTGTGAAGTGTGTGTGTGTAGTGTGTGTGTAGTGTGTGTGTGTAGAGTGTGTATGTAGAGTGTGTAGTGTGTGTGTGTGGTGTGTAGTAGTGTGTGTGTGTGTAGTGTGTGTAGTGTGTGTGGTGTGTGTAGTGTGTGTGTAGTGTGTGTAGTGTGTGTGTGTGTAGTGTGTGTGTGTGTGGTGTGTGTGTAGTGTGTGCGTAGTGTGTGTAGTGTGTGTGTGTAGTGTGTGTGGTGTGTGTACCGTGTGTGTAGTAGTGTGTGTGTGTAGTGTGTGTAGTGTGTGTAGTGTGTGTAGTGTGTGTGTAGTGTGTGTGCTGTGTGTAGTGTGTGTGGTGTGTGTGTGTAGTGTATGTAGAGTGTGTGTAATGTGTGTGTGTGTGTAGAGTGTGTAGTGTGTGTGTAGTGTGTAGTAGTGTGTGTAGTGTGTGTAGTGTGTGTGTAGTGTGTGTGGTGTGTGTAGTGTGTGTGTGTAGTGTGTGTGAGTGTGCAATGTGTGTGTAGTGTGTGTGTAGTGCGTGTGTAATGTGTGAGTAGAGTGTGTGTGTGGCGTGTGGTGTGTGTGTAGAGTGTGTATAGTGTGTGTGAGTAGAGTGTGTGTGTGGCGTGTGGTGTGTGTGTAGAGTGTGTGTAGTGTGTGTGTGTAGTGCGTGTGTAATGTGTGTGTATAGAGTGTGTGTCTGTGTGTAGAGTGTGTGTGTCTGTGTGTAGAGTGTGTGTGTTTCGTGTGGTGTGTGTGTGTGTAGAGTGTGTGTAGTGTGTATGTGGCGTGAGTGTGGTGTGAGTAGAGTGTGTGTAATGTGAGTGTGTAATGTGTGTGTGTAGTGTGTAGTGTAATGTGTGTGTAGAGTGTGTTTGTAGAGTGTGTGTCTGTGTGTGTGTGTAGAGTGTGTGTCTGTGTATGTTTGTGGAGTGTGTGTAGTGTGTGTGTAATGTGAGTGTGTAGTGTGTGTGTGTAGTGTGTAGTGTAATGTGTGTGTAGAGTGTGTTTGTAGAGTGTGTGTCTGTGTGTGTTTGTAGAGTGTGTGTCTGTGTATGTGTGTGAAGTGTGTGTAGTGTGTGTGTAATGTGAGTGTGTAGTGTGTGTGTGTAGTGTGTAGTGTAATGTGTGTGTGTAGAGTGTGTTTGTAGAGTGTGTGTCTGTCTATGTGTGTGAAGTGTGTGTAGTGTGTGTGTAATGTGAGTGTGTAGTGTGTGTGTGTGGTGTGTAGTAGTGTGTGTGTGTAGTGTGTGTGGAGTGTGTGTAGTGTGTGTGTAATGTGAGTGTGTAGTGTGTGTGGTGTGTAGTAGTGTGTGTGTGTAGTGTGTGTGGAGTGTGTGTAGTGTGTGTGTAATGTGAGTGTGTAGTGTGTGTGTAATGTGAGTGTGTAGTGTGTGTGTAATGTGAGTGTGTAATGTGTGTGTGTAGTGTGTGTGTGTGGTGTGTAGTAGTGTGTGTGTGTGTAGTGTGTGTGGAGTGTGTGTAGTGTGTGTGTAATGTGAGTGTGTAGTGTGTGTGGTGTGTAGTAGTGTGTGTGTGTAGTGTGTGTGGAGTGTGTGTAGTGTGTGTGTAATGTGAGTGTGTAGTGTAATGTGTGTGTGTCTGTGTGTGTGTGTAGAGTGTGTGTCTGTGTATGTGTGTGAAGTGTGTGTAGTGTGTGTGTAGTGTGTGTTTAATGTGAGTGTGTAGTGTGTGTGTAGTGTAGCGGTTACTGCGCTGCTCTATGAACCAGGTGACCCGACACAGATTCACGCTCATTGCCAACACCCAGTGACGATGATTCGAACCGGTCCTGTGCCTCCCCTAGGTCGACTCAGCCTCAAATGAGTACAGCATTTGCCCCAAAATTATGTGAAGGCTACACGGGGGAAGGGGGGGGGGGTGGAGGGTCTTTGTCTGTGCCTGTGTGGACACAAACGCCGAGCGCTATGCCTGATAATGCTCTGCGGATTTGAGAGCGCGTGCTCTTACGCCGCTGTGTGGAGGAGCGGAGAGTCATTATTTTTATATCGTGAGCTCTAGCCGCTCACCGCGACTCTCTCTGTCGCTCAGCTCCCCGCGACTCTCTCCCAGCTCCCCACGACTCCCTCCCAGCTCCCCACGACTCTCTCCCAGCTTACCCACGACTCTCTCCCAGCTCCCCACGACTCTCTCCCAGCTTACCTACGACTCTCTCCCAGCTCCCCACGACTCCCTCCCAGGTCCCCACGACTCTCTTACCGGCTCCCCACGACTCTCTCCCAGCTCCCCACGACTCTCTCCCAGCTCCCCACGACTCTCTCTAAGCTCCCCACGACTCTCTCCCGGCTCCCCACGACTCTCCCAGCTTACCCACGACTCTCTCCCAGCTCCCCACGACTTTCTCCCGGCTCCCCACGACTCTCTCCCAGCTCCCCACGACTCTCTCCCAGCTTACCCACGACTCTCTCCCAGCTCCCTACGACTCTCTCCCGGCTCCCCACGACTCTCCCAGCTTACCCACGACTCTCTCCCAGCTCCCCACGACTTTCTCCCGGCTCCCCACGACTCTCTCCCAGCTCCCCACGACTCTCTCCCAGCTTACCCACGACTCTCTCCCAGCTCCCCACGACTCTCTCCCAGCTCCCCACGACTCTCTCCCAGCTCCCCACGACTCACTCCCAGCTCCCCACGGCTTTCTCCCAGCTTACCAACGACTCTCTCCCAGCTCCCCACGACTCTCTCCCAGCCCCCCACGACTCTCTCCCAGCTCCCCACGATTCTCTCCCAGCTTACCCACGACTCTCTCAAAGCTCCCCACGACTCTCTCCCAGCTCCCCACGACTCTCTCCCAGCTCCCCACGACTCTCTTCCGGCTCCCCACGACTCTCCCAGCTTACCCACGACTCTCTCCCAGCTCCCCACGACTTTCTCCCGGCTCCCCACGACTCTCTCCCAGCTCCCCACGACTCTCTCCCAGCTCCCCACGACTCTCTCCCAGCTTACCCACGACTCTCTCCCAGCCCCCCACGATTCTCTCTAAGCTCCCCACGACTCTCTCCCAGCTCCCCACGACTCCCTCCCAGCTCCCCATGGCTTTCTCCCAGCTTACCTACGACTCTCTCCCAGCTCCCCACGACTCTCTCCCAGCCCCCCACGACTCTCTCCCAGCTCCCCACGATTCTCTCCCAGCTTACCCACGACTCTCTCCCGGCTCCCCACGACTCTCCCAGCTTACCCACGACTCTCTCCCAGCTCCCCACGACTTTCTCCCGGCTCCCCACGACTCTCTCCCAGCTCCCCACGACTCTCTCCCAGCTTACCCACGACTCTCTCCCAGCTCCCCACGACTCTCTCCCAGCCCCCCACGACTCTCTCCCAGCTCCCCACGATTCTCTCCCAGCTTACCCACGACTCTCTCACAGCTCCCCACGACTCTCTCCCGGCTCCCCACGACTCTCTCCCAGCTCCCCACGACTCTCTCCCAGCTCCCCACGACTCTCTCCCAGCTTACCCACGACTCTCTCCCAGCCCCCCACGATTCTCTCTAAGCTCCCCACGACTCTCTCCCAGCTCCCCACGACTCCCTCCCAGCTCCCCATGGCTTTCTCCCAGCTTACCTACGACTCTCTCCCAGCTCCCCACGACTCTCTCCCAGCCCCCCACGACTCTCTCCCAGCTCACCACGATTCTCTCCCAGCTTACCCACGACTCTCTCACAGCTCCCCACGACTCTCTCCCAGCTCCCCACGACTCTCTCCCAGCTCCCCACGACTCTCTCCCAGCTTACCCACGACTCTCTCACAGCTCCCCACGATTCTCTCTCAGCTCCCCACGACTCTCTCCCAGCTTACCCACGACTCTCTCACAGCTCCCCACGACTCTCTCCCAGCTCCCCACGACTCTCTCCCAGCTCCCCACGGCTTTCTCCCAGCTTACCCACGACTCTCTCCCAGCTCCCCACGACTCTCTCCCAGCCCCCCACGACTCTCTCCCAGCTCCCCACGATTTTCTCCCAGCTTACCCACGACTCTCTCACAGCTCCCCACGACTCTCTCCCAGCTCCCCACGACTCTCTCCCAGCTCCCCACGACTCTCTCCCAGCTTACCCACGACTCTCTCCCAGCTCCCCAGGACTCTCCCAGCTTACCCACGACTCTCTCCCAGCTCCCCACGACTCTCTCCCAGCTTACCCACGACTCTCTCCCAGCCCCCACGACTCTCTCCCAGCTTACCTACGACTCTCTCCCAGCTTACCCACGACTCTCTCCCAGCTCCCCACGGCTCTCTCCCAGCTCCCCACGACTCTCTCCCAGCTAACCTACGACTCTCTCCCAGCTTACCTACGACTCTCTCCCAGCTTACCTACGACTCTCTCCCAGCTTACCCACGACTCTCTCCCAGCTCCCCACGATTCTCCCAGCTCCCCACGACTCTCTCCCAGCTCCCCACGACTCTCTCCCAGCTCCCCACGACTCTCTCCCAGCTTACCCACGACTCTCTCCCAGCCCCCCACGACTCTCTCCCAGCTCCCCACGACTCTCTCCCAGCTCCCCACGACTCTCTCACAGCTCCCCACGACTCTCTCCTAGCCCCACGACTCTCTCACAGCTCCCCATGATTCTCTCGCAACATACCCACGACTCTCTCCCAGCTCCCCACGACTCTCTCCCAGCTTACCTACGACTCTCTCCCAGCTTACCCACGACTCTCTCCCAGCTCCCCACGATTCTCCCAGCTCCCCACGACTCTCTCCCAGCTCCCCACGACTCTCCTCCCAGCTCCCCACGACTCTCTCCCAGCCCCCCACGACTCCCTCCCAGGTCCCCACGACTCTCTCTAAGCTCCAGCTTACCCACGACTCTCTCCCAGCTCCTGACCATTAAGGGTTACAAATGGAATGTTTTATTATCATTTTCAGAACATTGTTGTCAACCCTTGAGATCTCGAAAAATTGATATTTTATTGATTTTCCCTGGATACTTTTTTCATTTATATATATTTTTTATTAATGTAATTGTTGGACGCCCCCCCCCCCCTTCCCCCCATCCCCCCCTCGCCTCCCCTTTACTTTCATGTATCTACGTTCACTCTACGCGGTTCTCAAAGTCAAGCATTGCTAACCTTATAGCACATTCGCAATTCTGCCTTGCAGCTTCGCATTTGGCACTGGACGAGCCAGACCAACAGTGACGTTACCTCTCTCTCTCTCTCTCTCTGTTTCTAGAACAAACACATTCTCCTGCGGAAGGGTGCTGGTAGGAACGTCGGGTTGGCTCGGTCAATGGGCAGGGTCAACAACAACGGAGGCACCACCACCACGTGGTGTGTTCCGCACAATATGCCCGACTGTGAGGGGCAGGCACAAGCCGACGTGAGTAGGTGAAACGTTGAGTTTTATAAGGGGGGCACCACGGGGTGACCAGCCCCTCCCCACCCTCCCCACCCAGCCCCTCCCCACCCTTCCCTCTCCACCCAGCGCTCCCATTTTTGGATGGACGATGGACGGACGGACACAATAATCCCCTGTGGGCTGGTGTAGTAACCCGGAGGTTCCTACCAGCATAACTACTGGACATTGGAGAACAAATAGCATTGTAGCTCATCGGATTGCTAGAGTTTGGATGAATATTGTGATTCTGCAATGTTCTGAATAGAAATTACGTCAACTTGACGCTCCACATCTCTGCCTGGCCACGTTATTGGTTCGCTCTCGTACGGAGACTCACACACAGAGGACGACTCACAAAGAGAGAGGGGGTGACTCAGAGTGAGAGAGGGAGGACGACTCAGAGAGAGAGAGGACGACTCAGAGAGAGAGGACGACTCAGAGAGTGAGAGAGGGAGGACGACTCAGAGAGAGAGGACGACTCAGAGAGAGAGAAGACGACTCAGAGAGAGGACGACTCAGACAGAGAGAGAGGACGACTCAGACAGAGGACGACTCAGAGAGAGGGAGGACGACACAGAGAGAGAGAGTGGGCGACTCAGAGAGAGAGGACGACTCAGACAGAGGACGACTCAGAGAGAGAGAGGACGACTCAGAGAGAGAGAGGACGACTCAGAGAGAGAGGACGACTCAGAAAGAGAGAGAGGACGACACAAAGAGAGAGAGGACGACTCAGAGAGAGAGGACGACTCAGAGAGAGAGGGAGGACGACTCAGAGAGAGAGAGGACGACTCAGAGAGAGAGAGAGGACGATTCAGAGAGAGAGAGGACGACTCCGAGAGAGAGGACGACTCAGAGAGAGAGGACGACTCAGACAGAGAACGACTCAGAGAGAGAGAGAGGACGACTCAGAGAGAGTGGGCCACTCAGACAGAGGACGACTCTGAGAGATAAAGAGATAGAGGACGACTCAGAGAGAAAGTGGGCGACTCAGAGAGAGAGGACGACTCAGAGAGAGGACGACTCAGAGAGAGAGAGGGCGACTCAGAGAGAGAGGACGACTCCGAGAGAGAGGACGACTCAGAGAGAGAGGACGACTCAGACAGAGAACGACTCAGAGAGAGAGAGAGGACGACTCAGAGAGAGTGGGCCACTCAGACAGAGGACGACTCTGAGAGATAAAGAGATAGAGGACGACTCAGAGAGAAAGTGGGCGACTCAGAGAGAGAGGACGACTCAGAGAGAGGACGACTCAGAGAGAGAGAGGGCGACTCAGAGAGAGAGGACGACTCAGAGAGAGAGGACGACTCAGACAGAGGACGACTCAGAGAGAGAGGGCGACTCAGAGAGACAGAGGACGACTCAGAGAGAGGACGATTCAGAGAGAGAGGACGACTCAGAGAGAGAGAGAGAGAGGACGACTCAGACAGAGGACGACTCAGAGAGAGGGAGGACGACAGAGAGAGAGTGGGCGACTCAGAGAGAGAGGACGACTCAGACGGAGGACGACTCAGAGAGAGAGAGGACGACTCAGAGAGAGAGAGGACGACTCAGAGAGAGAGGACGACTCAGAGAGAGAGGACGATACAGAGAGAGAGAGGACGACTCCGAGAGAGAGGACGACTCAGAGAGAGAAGACGACTCAGACAGAGAACGACTCAGAGAGAGAGAGGACGACTCAGAGAGAGTGGGCCACTCAGACAGAGGACGACTCTGAGAGATAAAGAGATAGAGGACGACTCAGAGAGAAAGTGGGCGACTCAGAGAGAGAGGACGACTCAGAGAGAGGACGACTCAGAGAGAGAGAGGGCGACTCAGAGAGAGAGAGGACGACTCAGAGAGAGAGGACGACTCAGACAGAGGACGACTCAGAGAGAGAGGGCGACTCAGAGAGAGAGAGAGGACGACTCAGAGAGAGGACGATTCAGAGAGAGAGGACGACTCAGAGAGAGAGAGGACGACTCAGACAGTGGACGACTCAGAGAGAGAGGACGACTCAGAGAGAGGACGACTCAGAGAGAGAGGACGACTCAGAGAGAGAGGACGACTCAGACAAAGAGCGACTCAGTGAGAGAGAGGACGACTCAGAGAGAGAGAGTGTGCGACTCAGAGAGAGAGAGAGGACGACTCAGACAGAGGACGACTCAGAGAGAGAGAGGGCGACTCAGAGAGAGAGAGGACGATTCAGAGAGAGAGGACGACTCAGAGAGAGAGAGAGGACGACTCTGAGAGAGAGGACGACTCAGAGAGAGAGAGGACGACTCAGACAGAGAACGACTCAGAGAGAGAGGACGACTCTGAGAGAGAGGACGACTCAGAGAGAGAGAGGACGACTCAGAGAGAGAGAGAACGACTCAGAGAGAGAGAGGGCGACTCAGAGAGAGAGTGAGGACGACTCAGAGAGAGGACGACTCAGAGAGAGAGAGGACGACTCAGAGACAGAAAGAGAGACGGAGGATTCCTTTTACAACTCAGCGTATCCCCTGCGGTATAAATCAATATTCCGATTCTGATACTCTGAGCAACTCGAACGCATCCAAAGTAGCGGCGGTGCGCGCTTAAAGCCCGGACGCACGCACACACACACACAGAGAGACTTAGAGAGAGAGACTTAGAGAGGCACAAAGAGAAAGAGAGATACTTAGAGAGAGAGAGGGTGAGAAAGAGAGATAGGAAATTAAGAGACAGAGGTGTCCATTCTCGATTTGGAGAAGGAATGAATATTCCGTAATTGTTGAGACGAACCATCGTGGCGCCGAGCATCGCCAGTTAATTGGATTTCCCAAGTTTCGTGCGGCTAATAACGTTTACGAACGCATTCATTTTATTTGCTTGTAACTGTCATTGTTTCAGTTGAACTTATTTTCTTTGTCTTTCTCTCGGTGGTGATGGTGGTGTTGGCGTGCGAGTTTTGTAAGCTCTGTAATTCCACCGCATTCATTCGTATCCTTGGTTCTTTCGGTAAAGTCACCACGTAGAAGGGAAACAATAAAATAATAAAAATAGAAAACAATAAAATTATCACGACGTTTCGACTGCAACACAAGCACTCATCATCAGGTGTGAAAAGCACAGCAATAATTTTTTTTCTTCAAATTTTTTTGCTGTGGTTTTCACACCTGATAATGATTGCTTGTGTTGCAGTCGAAACCTCGTGAGAATTTAATTGTTTTCTATTTTTATGATTTTATTGTTTCCCTTCTACGTGACTTTACCGAAAGAACTAAGAAAAGGAATCCTTGCAGTCACGAAAGCTTTAAATCGCATTCATTCTGTTCGGTTGTTTTTTTCATTTTAAGAACATTATTTGCTGACGATGTTATTGCCCTGCAGTTCACATCATCATCCTCATCCTCACAAACAGAACCACGCACTCAAATAGAGATCCATGGTCTCACACGGATATGTAGAGACACCAAGAGAACCATAGCCTCATATAGATAACCATAGACTCACGCAGAGACCCGTAGACTCACGTAGATACCCATAGGCTCATATAGAGACCCATCGACTCATATAGAGAACCATTAACTGACATGGACATGTATAGACTCGCACAGAGAACGATAGACTCACACAGAGAACGATAGACTCGCACAGAGATTTCTCGACTCACACAGAGAACCATCGACTCGCACAGAGACCCCCATAGACTGACATGGAGAATCATAGACTCACGCATAGACTCACATGAGAAGAGGTTTTCCCCTTATTTCTGCCAACAAAACAGCTGTGTTGAGATGTTAAAACACCAAACCTGAAATCTTTAACAAGGAATCATGTCTGCATTAACCACAAAATTTGTGGTCGGCATGCAAACAAACAAAAAAACATTCTCTGATAATAAATGTGAGCATTGTCTTTGAAACTGATTGGTCCACACCAGAGACGGCTTTCTTTTGAACCTCGTCTCAAAGCGGCGTTAGACCAGAGGACGCCAAAAGGCGTCACACAGCACAAAGACAACGACACTATCAGAGTAATTAATGAGGGCTCGGTGGTAGAGCATCTACATCGTGGGGACCCTCCCTTTGCCAGTACCAAAATATTATAATAGGTTTTTCCCCTTTTTTCTGCCAACAAAACAGCCGCGTTGAGATGTTAAAACACCAAACTGAAACCTTTTACAAGGCGTCATGTCTTCGTTAACCGCAGTGCTTGTGGTCATAACGCCAACAAAAAAACACTCTCTCATAATAAATGTGGGCATTGTCTTTGAAACTGATTGGTCCACACCAGAGAGACGGCTTTCTTTTGAGCCTCGTCTCAAAACGGCGTTAGACCAGAGGACGCCAAAAAGGCGTCACCCAGCACAAAGACAACGCCACTATCACAGTAATGAGAGCCATAGACCAATCAGTTTCAAAGACAATGCCCACATTTATTATCAGAGTATGTTTATTGTTTGCATTCTGATCACAAGCATTGTGGTTAACGCAGACACGATTCCTTGTAAAAGGTTTCAGTTTGGTGTTTCAACATGTCAACAAAGCTGTTTTGTTCCCCCCCCCAAAAAAAAACGGGAAAACCTCATCTCATATATATTCTTGGTTCTTTCGGTAAAGTCACCACGTAGAAAGGAAACAATAAAATGATAATAATATAAAACAATAAAATTCTCACGACGTTTGGACTGCAACACAAGCAATCATCATCAGGTGTGAAAACCACAGCAAGAAAATTATCATATTTTGGTATTGGCAAAGGAGGTCCCTTGATATAGACCCACATATTCACACCGATATCTATATATTCACACAGAGACCCATAGACCCATCCAGAGACACATAGACTCACCCAGAGACCCATAGACTCACAAAGAGAAATAGAGATTTACATAGAGAACTATAGACTCACAGACAGATCCACATTTTCACACATAGATCTATAGACTCACACGGAGACCCATAGACTCACATAGAGAACCACAGACTCGTACAGAGACCCACAGACTCACATAGAGACCCATAGACTCACACAGATACCCATATATTCACAATTAGATCGATAGACTCACGCAGAAAACCCTAGACTCAAATACATAACCACATACTCGTCCAGAGACTCACATACTCACATAGAGACCCATAGACTTACAGAGATACCCATATATTCACAATGAGACATATAGACTCACGCAGAGACCCATAGACTCACATAGAGAACCACAGACTCGCACAGACTCACATAGAGACCTAATGGCTCACATAGAGACAC
Organism: Petromyzon marinus; assembly: GCF_010993605.1. Classification (NCBI taxonomy): domain Eukaryota; kingdom Metazoa; phylum Chordata; class Hyperoartia; order Petromyzontiformes; family Petromyzontidae; genus Petromyzon; species Petromyzon marinus. The sequence continues at coordinate 5,416,208 of NC_046130.1, read as the reverse complement.
ACAGACTCGCACAGACTCACACAGAGACCCACAGACTCACAGAGACCCATAGACTCACACAGATACTCATACATTTACAATGAGACCTATATACTCACGCAGAGACCCATAGACTCACATAGAGAACCACAGACTCGCACAGACTCACATAGAGACCCACATGCTCACATAGACAACCACAGACTCGCACAGACTCACATAGAGACCCAATGGCTCACATAGAGACACACAGACTCGCACATATACCCATAGATTCACACAGATACCCATAGATTCACAATGAAATCGATACACTCACGCAGAGACCCAAAGACTCGTGCAGAGACCCACAGACTCACATTGAGACCCATAGACTCACACAGATACCCATATATTCACAATTAGATCGATAGACTCACGCAGATAACCCTAGACTCAAATACATAACCACATACTCGTCCAGAGACTCACATACTCACATAGAGAACCACAGACTCGCACAGACTCACACAGAGACCCACAGACTCACAGAGACCCATAGACTTACACAGATACTCATACATTTACAATAAGACCTATAGACTCACGCAGAGACCCATAGACTCACATAGACAACCACAGACTCGCACAGACTCACATAGAGACCCAATGGCTCACATAGAGACACACAGACTCGCACAGATACCCATAGATTCACACAGATACCCATAGATTCACAATGAGATCGATAGACTCACGCAGAGACCCAAAGACTCGTGCAGAGACTCACATACTCGCATAGAGACCCATAGACTCACAAAGATACCCATTTATTCACAATGAGATATATAGACTCACGCAGAGACCCATAGACTCACATAGAGAACCACAGACTCGCACAGACTCACACAGAGACCCACAGACTCACAGAGAGACCCATTGACTCACACAGATACTCATACATTTACAATGAGACCTATAGACTCACGCAGAGACCCATAGACTCACATAGACAACCACAGACTCGCACAGACTCACATAGAGACCCAATGGCTCACATAGAGACACACAGACTCGCACAGACTCACATAGAGACCCACAGACTCACAGAGACCCATAGACTCACACAGATACTCATACATTTACAATGAGACCTATAGACTCACGCAGAGACCCATAGACTCACATAGACAACCACAGACTCGCACAGACTCACATAGAGACCCAATGGCTCACATAGAGACACACAGACTCGCACAGACTCACATAGAGACCCACAGACTCACAGAGACCCATAGACTCACACAGATACTCATACATTTACAATGAGACCTATAGATTCACGCAGAGACCCATAGACTCACATAGACAACCACAGACTCGCACAGACTCACATAGAGACCCATTGGCTCACATAGAGACACACAGACTCGCACAGACTCACACAGAGACCCACAGACTCACAGAGAGACCCATAGACTCACACAGATACTCATACATTTACAATGAGACCTATAGACTCACGCAGAGACCCATAGACTCACATAGACAACCACAGACTCGCACAGACTCACATAGAGACCCAATGGCTCACATAGAGACACACAGACTCGCACAGACTCACATAGAGACCCACAGACTCACAGAGACCCATAGACTCACACAGATACTCATACATTTACAATGAGACCTATAGATTCACGCAGAGACCCATAGACTCACATAGACAACCACAGACTCGCACAGACTCACATAGAGACCCATTGGCTCACATAGAGACACACAGACTCGCACAGTAACTTGCTCACCGGCTTGCCCTACTGGAGGTCTGTGAAGACAGCTTCACAGCTCGGATTGCTCCTCCAGGGTAAATGCAGATTCTGATATCTGACGTGAGAAGGTATGCATGTATATATGTGTCCGTGTGTATCAATCCATACATACATAAAAACATGAGCTCCTCCGGCAGGCAAGGGCTGCATTGGCTGGGTCACGTAGCCCGCATGCCCAGCCACCGCATGCCTAAACAGCTTTTGTTCGGCCGGATCGAGGGGGCTTAACGGGCGCGGCACGGGGCTAGAGAAGAGATGGAGTGATGTGGTACAGGAGGACGTGGAGCTGAATGGACTTGCCGATGACCGGTAGCAGCGGTGTCAAGATCGGCCTCTGTGGAGGAGGAGGCTCGTGAAGGACGCTGCTACTGGGCAATTGGGGGCAGTCGCCCTCCAGCAACAACGGAGGGCAGAGGAGCGATGCTCACAACAACGAGCGGAGTGGCTAAAGCACAGCAAATCGGCACAGTAGGGGGTCACAGGTGGTGCATTGGCCACTCATCTCAGTCAGTCGACCCGTGGCACCTGCTGGGTCTGCCCCGTGACCTCCTGCCCAGCGGGCGTTCAACGCTTCACGTGGCCTCAAAGTGCACCTAGCCTGGCACGAGCATCGTGGTGACCTCACCGCCACTTAGTGGCGAATGGCGGTTGTTGCCCTTGTATGTATCTGTGTATGTGTCTATGTACAGTATGTGTCGATGTATGTGTCTATGTATGTATGTAACCATGTATGTGTTTATGTGCGTAGCTGTGTGTATCTATGTGTGTGTGTGTGCATCTCTGTATGTGTATGTGCGTACGTACATTGAATTACATTTGATGTATGGACTGACGTACGAACTGACTGACGGAATGACTGACTGACTGACAGGCAGACGGAATGACTAGCAGACTGACCTGCGTACTGACTGGCAGACTAACTGACGGACTGACTAATGCACGTACGTACGGACTGACTGCTGTAATGCCTAACGGACTGACTGATGGACTTTCTGATGTATGGACTGACTAACGAACTGATGGACGGACTGACTGACGGACTGACTAACGGACTGACAGACTGACTAACGGACTGACCAATGGACTGACTGACGTACTGACTGATGGACTGACTGACGTACTGACTGATGGACTGACTGACGTGCTGACTGACGGACTGACTAACGGACTGACCAATGGACTGACTGACGTACTGACTGACGGACTGACTAACGGACGGGCTAATGGACTGACTGACGTACTGACTGATGGAGTGACTAATGGACTGACTAATAGACTGACTGACGGACTGACTCACAAACTGACTAATAGACTAGCTGTCGGACTGGCTAATGGACTGACTGACGTACTGACTAATGGACCGACTGTCGGACTGACTAACGAACTGATGGACGGACTGACTGACGGACTGACTAACGGACTGACAGACTGACTAACGAACTGATGGACGGACTGACTGACGGACTGACTAACGGACTGACCAATGGACTGACTGACGCACTGACTGATGGACTGAGTAACGAACTGACTAACGCACTCACGTACGGACTGACTGACTGACGGACCGACTGACTGGCTGACTGACTCACGTGCCGACTGACTGGCTGACGGACCGACTAACGGACTGACGATCTGACTGACTGACTGATGTGCCGACTGACTGACTGACTCACGTGCCGACTGACTGACTGACTGACTGATGAGCCGACTGACTGACTGACTGACGGACCGACTAACGGACTGACGATCTGACTGACTGACTGATGTGCCGACTGACTGACTGACTGACTGACGGACCGACTAACGGACTGACGATCTGACTGACTGACTGACTCACGTGCCGACTGACTGACTGACTGACGGACCGACTAACGGACTGACGATCTGACTGACTGACTGATGTGCCGACTGACTGACTGACTCACGTGCCGACTGACTGACTGACTGACGGACCGACTAACGGACTGACGATCTGACTGACTGACTGATGAGCCGACTGGCTGACTGACTCACGTGCCGACTGACTGACTCACGGATGGGGGTTGTCGGCAGTGCAGGGAGATATGGACTGGCCCGTGGACGAGCCCTTGCGTGACAGCGGTGACGGATTAAAGCCCCGAGAACGGAGAGGCAAATGAAAAAGCATCGCAGTCGGCGAATTTGGGCGGACACTTGGCAACTGTAATGTGACGAATTGCTCGCTTGTGAAGTAACACAACAACAACAAACAACAACAAACAACAACAACTCCACGTGGGGAACCCCCCAAAACCCTCGCATTAATATTCATGAGCGGATGACGTCACTCCACATGCCGCACCCCTCCCCAATAACCATGAGCGGGTGACTTGACTACGCATGAGCCACGCCCCCCTCATTAATAATCATGAGCGGATGACGTCACTCCACATGCCGCACCCCTCCCCAATAACCATGAGCTGGTGACTTGACTACGCATGAGCCCCGCCCCCCTAATGAATATTCATGAGCTGAACTATGTTTCTATTGAATGATTCAGATTCACGGCATTGTACAAATCCCGTCCTTGATTACTCATTGGTTCACTTAGAAAGTAAAATAAATGAAAGAATATAATACGACGTTTCGATTTCCACCCAAGCAACCGTCATCAGGTACACACAGACAGACACACAAGCAGAGAGAGACAACACAGAGAGAGTGTCTATGTTGTGTGTGTCTCTGTGTGTATCTCTCTGTGTGTATCTCTCTGTGTGTATCTCTCTGCGTGTCTATGTTTGTGTCTCTCTCTCTGTGTATCTCTCTGTGTTGTCTCTCTCTGTGTGTCTATGTTGTGTGTCTCTCTCTGTGCGTCTCTGTGTGAGTCTCTCTCTGCTTGTGTGTCTGTATGTGTGTATATGTTGTGTGTGTCTCTCTCTCTGTGTGTCTCTGTGTTGTCTCTATCTGTTTGTGTCTCTGTGTTGTCTCTCTGTGTGTGTCTATGTTGTGTGTCTCTCTCTGCTTGTGTCTCTGTGTTGTCTCTCTCTGCTTGTGTGTCTGTCTGTGGCTGTGTTGTGTGTCTCTCTCTCTCTGTTTGGCTCTGTGTGAGTCTCTCTGTGTCTGTGTTGTGTGTCTCTCTCTGTGTTGTCTCTCTCTCTGCTTGTGTGTCTGTCTGTGGCTGTGTTGTGTGTGTCTCTCTCTCTGTTTGGCTCTGTGTGAGTCTCTCTGTGTGTCCATGTTGTGTGTCTCTCTCTGCTTGTGTCTCTGTGTTGTCTCTCTCTGCTTGTGTGTCTGTCTGTGTATCTATGTTGTGTGTCTGTCTGTGTATCTATGTTGTGTGTCTCTCTGTGTGTCTATGTTGTGTGTCTCTGTCTCTGTGTCTCTGTGTTGTCTCTCTCTGCTTGTGTGTCTGTCTGTGTATCTATGTTGTGTGTCTGTCTGTGTATCTATGTTGTGTGTCTCTCTGTGTGTCTATGTTGTGTGTCTCTGTCTCTGTGTCTCTGTGTTGTCTCTCTCTGCTTGTGTCTCTGTGTTGTCTCTCTCTGCTTGTGTGTCTGTCTGTGTGTCTTTGTTGTGTGTGTCTGTCTGTGTGTCTCTCTGTGTGTGTCTATGTTGTGTGTCTCTCTCTGTGTGTCTATGTTGTGTGTCTCTCTCTGTGTCTCTGTGTGAGTCTTTCTCTGCTTGTGTGTCTGTCTGTGTGTCTCTGTGTGTGTCTCTCTCTGTGTGTTTCTGTGTTGTCTCTCTCTGCTTGTGTGTCTGTCTGTGTGTCTGTCTGTGTGTCTCTCTCTGTGTGTCTTTGTGTTGTCTCTGTATGTCTATGTGTGAGTCTCTCTCTGTTTTTTTTCTGTGTTGTGTCTCTCTGCTTGTGTGTCTGTCTGTGTGTCTCTCTCTGTGTGTCTATGTTGTGTGCCTCTCTCTGTATGTGTCTGTCTGTGTGTCTCTCTCTGCTTATGTGTCTGTCTGTGTGTCTCTATGCGAGTCTTTCTCTGTTTGTCTCTGTGTGTTGTCTCTCTCTGCGTGTCTATGTTGTGTGTCTCTCTCTGTGTGTCTCTGTGTGAGTATCTCTCTGCTTGTGTCTCTGTCTGTGTGTCACCGCCACCACCACCACCACTCTCACCACCACCACCACTCTCACCACCACCCTCAACACCACCACCACCACTCTCACCACCACCACCACCCTCAACACCACCACCACCACCCTCACCACCACCACCATCACCACCATCACCCTCACCACCACCACCACCACTCTCACCACCACCACTCTCACCACCACCACCACTCTCACCACCACCACCACTCTCACCACCACCACCACCACCACTCTCACCACCACCACCACTCTCACCACCACCACTCTCACCACCACCCTCAACACCACCACCACCACTCTCACCACCACCACCACTCTCACCACCATCACCCTCACCACCACCCTCACCACCACCACCACCACCACCACTCTCACCACCACCACCACCACTCTCACCACCACCACCACCACCACGACCACTCTCACCACCACCACTCTCACCACCACCACCACCACTCTCACCACCACCACCACCACCACGACCACTCTCACCACCACCACTCTCACCACCACCACCACTCTCACCACCACCACCATCACCCTCACCACCACCACCACCACCACCCTCAACACCACCACCACCATCACTCTCACCACCACCACCACCACCACTCTCACCACCACCACCACTCTCACCACCACCACCACTCTCACCACCACCACTCTCACCACCACCACCATCACCCTCACCACCACCACCACCACCACTCTCACCACCACTCTCACCACCACCACTCTCACCACCACCACCACCACTCTCACCACCACCACCACTCTCACCACCACCACGACCACTCTCACCACCACTCTCACCACCACTCTCACCACCACCACCACCACCACTCTCACCACCACCACTCTCACCACCACCACCACCACCACTCTCACCACCACCACCACCACCACTCTCACCACCACCACCACTCTCACCACCACCACTCTCACCACCACCACCACCACCCTCAACACCACCACCACCACTCTCACCACCACCACCACTCTCACCACCACCCTCAACACCACCACCACCACCCTCACCACCACCACCATCACCACCATCACCCTCACCACCACCACCACTCTCACCACCACCACCACCACCACCACCACCACTCTCACCACCACCACTCTCACCACCACCACCACTCTCACCACCACCACCACTCTCACCACCACCACCACCACCACCACTCTCACCACCACCACCACTCTCACCACCACCACCACTCTCACCACCACCACCACCACCACTCTCACCACCACCACTCTCACCACCACCACCACTCTCACCACCACCCTCAACACCACCACCACCACTCTCACCACCACCACCACCACCACGACCACTCTCACCACCACCACTCTCACCACCACCACCACCACTCTCACCACCACCACCACCACGACCACTCTCACCACCACCACTCTCACCACCACCACCACCACCACTCTCACCACCACTCTCACCACCACCACTCTCACCACCACCACCACCACTCTCACCACCACCACGACCACTCTCACCACCACTCTCACCACCACTCTCACCACCACCACCACCACCACTCTCACCACCACCACTCTCACCACCACCACTCTCACCACCACCACCACCACCACCACTCTCACCACCACCACCACTCTCACCACCACCACCACCACCACTCTCACCACCACCACCACTCTCACCACCACCACCACCACCACTCTCACCACCACCATCACCCTCACCACCACCACCACCACTCTCACCACCACCACCACCACTCTCACCACCACCACCACCACTCTCACCACCACCACTCTCACCACCACCACCACTCACTCTCACCACCACCACCACCACCACCACTCTCACCACCACCACTCTCACCACCACCACTCTCACCACCACCACCACCACTCTCACCACCACCACCACCACCACTCTCACCACCACCACCACCACTCTCACCACCACCACTCTCACCACCACCACCACTCTCACCACCACCACCACCACCACCACCACTCTCACCACCACCACTCTCACCACCACCACTCTCACCACCACCACCACCACTCTCACCACCACCACCACTCTCACCACCACCACCACCACCACTCTCACCACCACCACTCTCACCACCACCACCACTCTCACCACCACCCTCAACACCACCACCACCACTCTCACCACCACCACCACCACTCTCACCACCACCACCACCACCACCACGACCACTCTCACCACCACCACTCTCACCACCACCACCACTCTCACCACCACTCTCACCACCACCACTCTCACCACCACCACCACCACTCTCACCACCACCACCACCACCACGACCACTCTCACCACCACCACTCTCACCACCACTCTCACCACCACCACTCTCACCACCACCACCACCACCACCACTCTCACCACCACCACCACTCTCACCACCACCACGACCACTCTCACCACCACTCTCACCACCACTCTCACCACCACCACCACCACCACTCTCACCACCACCACTCTCACCACCACCACTCTCACCACCACCACCACCACCACCACCACTCTCACCACCACCACCACTCTCACCACCACCACCACCACCACCACTCTCACCACCACCACCACCACTCTCACCACCACCACCACCACCACTCTCACCACCACCATCACCCTCACCACCACCACCACCACTCTCACCACCACCACCACCACTCTCACCACCACCACCACCACTCTCACCACCACCACTCTCACCACCACCACCACTCTCACCACCACCACTCTCACCACCACCACCACCACCACTCTCACCACCACCAACACCACCACCACCACCACTCTCACCACCACCACCACCACTCTCCCACCCACCACGAAACAAAAAGGTGCCGACAGCACTAACTAGAGTTGTTACACGTCACGTGGGTGCTGCTGCTGATGATGATGCTGATGATGCTGCTGCTGATGATTATGCTGCTGATGCTGATGATGCTGCTGATGATACTGCTGGTGCTGATGATAAAAATGCTGATAATATTGATGGTGCTGATTATACTAATGGTGCTGCTGATGATTTTGCTGATGATGAAACTAATGGTGCTGATGATAAAGCTGCTGATGATAATGATGGTGCTGATGATACTAATGGTGCTGATGATGATTTTGCTGATGATGAAACTAATGGTGCTGATGCTGCTGCTGCTGATGCTGAGTTGAACATTGGTTTAGTTAACGCTGCACAAGCACAATTAATAATACAATAGAGCAAACCCCATCAAGTCCCGTGTCAATAGTCATACCACGCTGTGTGTGTATGTGTCTGTGTGTGTGTCTGTGTATGTGTGTTTGTGTGTGTGTGTCTGTGTGTGTGTCTATGTGTGTGTGTCTATGTGTGTCTGTGTGTGTCTATGTGTGTCTGTGTGTGTCTATGTGTGTGTCTGTGTGTGTCTGTGTGTGTCTGTGTATGTGTATCTATGTGTGTGTGTCTGTGTGTGTGTCTGTGTGTGTGTCTGTGTATGTGTGTCTATGTGTGTGTGTCTGTGTGTGTGTCTGTGTGTGTCTGTGTGTGTCTATGTGTGTGTGTCTGTGTGTGTGTCTGTGTGTGTCTGTGTGTGTGTGTCTGTGTGTGTTTGTCTGTGTGTGTCTGTGTGTCTATGTGTGTGTGTGTGTCTATGTGTCTGTGTGTGTGTGTCTGTGTGTGTGTCTGTGTGTCTGTGTGTGTGTCTGTGTATGTGTGTCTATGTGTGTGTGTGTCTGTGTGTGTGTCTGTGTGTCTGTGTGTGTGTCTGTGTATGTGTGTCTATGTGTGTGTGTGTCTGTGTGTGTGTCTGTGTGTGTGTGTCTGTGTGTGTCTGTGTGTATGTGTGTCTGTGTGTGTCTGTGTGTATGGGGAGCGGTAGTGGTAGCGGTTATCTTTATGAATCCTTCTTCCCGAGTCCGATTGTCGCTCACGGCCAACACCAGTGACGATTATCTGAACCGGTCCTGGGTCTCCCCTAGGTCGACTCAGCCTCAAATGAGTACCTGGTGCGGTGTGTAGTAAACATCGTCACCGGGGAGACAAAGGCGGCCGGGCGTGGTGCTGGCCACCCACCCCCTCGTGTGCCGTGCCGACCTTCATAGGTACAGCTACTCGCTCTCAGCACTTGCCCCAACTTGTCGGCTTAGGCTACACGGGGGATCTTTGTCTTTGTATGAATGGGTGAGTGAGTCAGTGCGTGATGACACTGCTGGTGATGATGGTGATAGTGAGAATTCCGCTCCTGATGATGGTGAAGCTGCTGCTGATGATGATGATGCTGCTGTTGATGATGCTGCTGCTGATGATGCTGATGATGCTGTTGTCGATGATGCTATTGATGATGCTATTGATGATGATGATGATGCTCACAATGCTGCTGCTGATCCTGCTGCTGTTGATGCTGATGATGCTGCTGCTGATGATGCTGCTGCTGATTATGTTGAGTGGTGGTGAGTGGTGGTGAGTGGGGGGTGAGGGGTGGTGAGTGGTGGTGAGTGGCGGTGAGTGGTGGTGAGTGGTGGTGAGTGTAGTGGGGGGGGGTGAGTGGAGCTGAGTGGTGGGTGAGAGGTGGTGAGTGGGGCTGAGTGGTGGGGCTGAGTGGTGGTGAGTGGTGGGTGAGTGGTGGGTGAGTGGTGGGTGAGTGGTGGGTGAGTGGTGGTGAGTGGGGCCGAGTGGTGGTGAGTGGTGGGTAAGTGGTGGTGAGTGGGGCTGAGTGGTGGGTGAGTGGTGGTGAGTGGTGGTGAGTGGTGGGTGAGTGGTGGGTGAGTGGTGGTGAGTGGTGGGTGAGTGGTGGTGAGTGGGGCTGAGTGGTGGGTGAGTGGTGGTGAGTGGGGCTGAGTGGTGGGTGAGTGGCGGTGAGTGGTGGTGAGTGGTGGGTGAGTGGTGGTGAGTGGGGCTGAGTGCTGGTGAGTGCTGGTGAGTGGTGGGTGAGTGGTGGGTAAGTGGTGGTGAGTGGTGGTGAGTGGTGGTGAGTGGGGCTGAGTGGTGGTGAGTGGTGGGTGAGTGGTGGTGAGTGGGGCCGAGTGGTGGGTGAGTGGTGGTGAGTGGTGGTGAGTGGTGGGTGAGTGGTGGTGAGTGGGGCTGAGTGGTGGTGAGTGGTGGGTGAGTGGTGGTGAGTGGTGGTGAGTGGGGCTGAGTGGTGGGTGAGTGGTGGTGAGTGGTGGTGAGTGGTGGGTGAGTGGTGGGTGAGTGGTGGTGAGTGGGGCCGAGTGGTGGTGAGTGGTGGTGAGTGGAGCTGAGTGGTGGTGAGTGGTGGTGAGTGGAGCTGAGTGGTGGTGAGTGGTGGTGAGTGGTGGTGAGTGGGGCCGAGTGGTGGTGAGTGGTGGTGAGTGGTGGTGAGTGGTGGTGAGTGGTGGTGAGTGGTGAGTGGTGACAAAGTCACCACTCACCTCGCCGGCGTGCCCAACCACCGCATACACAAATAGCTGCTGTCCATACTCAACTTTCATATTGTTCTTATGTAGCCAGCTAAAGGCACCCCAATGAGCTGCTACGTGGTGGCTCTTCATTCAGAAGCGGCCCCTGGCCATCGCAAATGATAGCAGCACGGAGTGGCCATCACCATCATTCTCACGTAGGAATTGAGAGCATCAGCAGCAGCCAAGCGACGGAGAGACACACGAACTGTAAGGATGCAGCAGGCGTCAAAGGTCGGGATCGAACCCAACGACCTCTTGAATAGGAGGCGAAGTAGTTAACATCTCCTAGCCACCTTGATGATGATCAGAAAGAGAGAGACGCACGCAAATTCCACGTATACATCATGCATGGCCAGGGTCTGGATCGAACCCACGACCTCCTGTATACCAGGTGAGGTAGTTAACATCTCTTAACCACCGCTCTCACCACCATCACCCCACCCACCCATCCTCCGGCCATCCCAAGAGGGGCTGGAAGGGATTTAATTGATGATGCCAGGTCAGGACTCGCTCCGCAACCGCCTTCCAATCTCAATGTATTTATGCGTTTTGTGTGGGTTGTTGAAGCTCTAATTTATTCTAGTTAATTGACGTCGAGGCATTAACCGGTCCCATCGCACACGCGGCTGGCAAAGTGCTCGGCTGGATTATTGTGGAGTCTGCAGCAGCATCACCACCACCACCATCACCACCATCATCACCACCACCACCATCACCACTACCACCAACACCATCATCACCACTACCATCATCACCACCACCACCATCATCACCACCACCACCATCACCACTGCCACCAACACCACCATCACCACCACCATCATCACCACCACCACCACCATCATCACCACTACCATCACTACCACCACCATCACCACCATCACCACTACCACCATCACCACCATCACCACCACCGTCACCACCACCACCACCGTCACAACCATCACCGTCACCACCACCGTTAACACCACCACCTTCACCACCGCCGTCACCACCACCACCGTCACCATCGCCGTCACCACCACCATCACCACGACAGTCACAATCACCGTCATCACCACCACCACAACCACCGTCACCACCACCACCACCGTCACCACCACCACCACTACCACCACCGTCAGATCCATCGGCAGAGTGATGGAGTGGATGAGGTGGTGCTGATCTGGGTGTAAAATAAAAATCCCATCTCATTACGCAGAACGGGTGGCAGAATTGGTAAGAATGTTTTATATATATAAAGAGTTCAAGAAGTCTAGGGAGGAGGAAGAATAATAAATAGCCAAGTGAAAAAAAAATTGGATAAAATAATGCATTGTGAAGTCGCCCGCATCACTACCAGACGACCAGACGCACAACAACACAAAGACAAAGACCCCCCATGTAGCCTCAGACAGACCGTCGGGGCAAGTGCTGCTAGCGAGCAGCACCAATGAAGGCCGGCACGGCACACGAGGGGGTGGGTGGCCAGCACCACGCCCGGCCGCCTTTGTCTCCCCAGTGGCGATGTTTACTAACACACCGCACCAGGTACTCATTTGAGGCTGAGTCGACCTAGGGGAGGCCCAGAAAATGTTCAGATAATCGTCACTGTGTGTTGGCAGTGAGCGGGAATCGAACCCGGGTGGCCGGGTTCGTAGATCAGCGCGCACACAAACACACAGACACATGCTCACACACACACACAGACACACACACAGACACAGACACACACACAGACACATGCTCACACACGCACACACACGCACACACAGACACACGATCACACACATACACAGACACACACACACGGGCTCACACACACACACACAGACACACACACAGACACAGACACACACACAGATACATGCTCACACACGCACACACACACACGCACACACAGACACACGATCACACACATACACAGACACACACACACGGGCTCACAAACACACACACAGACACACAGACACACACACAGACACAGACACACATACACACTCTCACAGACACACACACAGACACACACACACACACAGACACAGACACACAGACACACACACAGACACACACACACAGACACACACACACACAGACACACACACAGACACACACTCACACACACAGACACACACAGACACACACACAGACACACACACAGACACACACACAGACACACACACAGACACACACACACAGACACACACACAGACACACACACAAACACACACACACAGACACACACAGACACACACACACACTCACACACACACAGACACACACACACACAGACACACACTCACACACACACAGACAAACGCTCACAGACGCGTCAAGTGCTGCCCATTCTGAGCTCTTCCATCAATGCACCAATCAGAGTCCCGGAACCGACGATCAGCGGATCCTGCTGAGATGGCTATGAATGCTAAAATCACTTCGGCTATCGTTGGCAGCTTCCACGTTTGCCATCAACCCACCACCCCCATGCCCCCCCCCCCCCCCCATGCCCCCACCCCCCTCATCACACGTCGTTTGTTCAGCCTGGACGCATTTACCCAGGAAATGGTGGAGCGAAACTCACGGATCGCTCGCTCTCTCGACAATAAAGCAAATCCATGTCTGTGGGTCTCTATGCGTTTCTATGGGTCTCTGTGTGAGTCTATGGGTCTCTGTGCGAGTCTATGGGTCTCTGTGTGAGTCTATGGGTCTCTGTGCGAGTCTATGGGTCTCTGTGTGAGTGTATGGGTCTCTGTGTGAGTCTATGGGTCTCTGTGTGAGTCTATGGGTCTCTGTGTGAGTGTATGGGTCTCTGTGTGAGTCTATGGGTCTCTGTGTGAGTGTATGGGTCTCTGTGTGAGTCTATGGGTCTCTGTGCGAGTCTATGGGTCTATGTGTGAGTCTATGGGTCACTGTGTGAGTCTATGGGTCTCTGTGTGAGTCTATGGATCTCTGTCTGAGTCTATGGGTCTCTGTGTGAGTCTATTGGTCTCTGTCTGAGTCTATGGGACTCTGTGTGAGTCTATGGGTCTCTGTGTGAGTCTATGGGTCTCTGTGTGAGTCTATGGGTCTCTGTCTGAGTCTATGGGTCTCTGTGTGAGTCTATGGGTCTCTGTGTGAGTGTATGGGTCTCTGTGTGAGTCTATGGGTCTATGTCTCAGTCTATGGGACTCTGTCTCAGTCTATGGGTCTCTGTGTGAGTGTATGGGTCTCTGTGTGAGTCTATGGGTCTCTGTGTGATTGTATGGGTCTCTGTGTGAGTCTATGGGTCTCTGTGTGAGTCTATGGGTCTCTGTGTGAGTCTATGGGTCTCTGTGCGAGTCTATGGGTCTCTGTGCGAGTCTATGGGTCTCTGTGCGAGTCTATGGATCTCCGTCTGAGTCTATGGGTCTCTGTGTGAGTCTATGGGTCTCTGTGTGAGTGTATGGGTCTCTGTGTGAGTGTATAGGTCTCTGTGTGAGTCTATGGGTCTCTGTCTGAGTCTATGGGTCTCTGTGCGAGTGTATGGGTCTCTGTGTGAGCCAATGGGTCTCTGTGCGAGTGTATGGGTCTCTGTGCGAGTCTATGGGTCTCTGTGTGATTCTATGGGTCTCTGTGTGAGTCTATGGGTCTTTGTGTGAGCCAATGGGTCTCTGTGCGAGTGAATGGGTCTCTGTGTGAGTCTATGGGTCTCTGTGTGAGTCTATGGATCTCCGTCTGAGTCTATGGGTCTCTGTGTGAGTCTATGGGTCTCTGTGTGAGTGTATGGGTCTCTGTGTGAGTCTATGGGTCTCTGTGTGAGTGAATGGGTCTCTGTGTGAGTCTATGGGTCTCTGTGTGAGTCTATGGGTCTCTGTGCGAGTCTATGGATCTCCGTCTGAGTCTATGGGTCTCTGTGTGAGTCTATGGGTCTCTGTGTGAGTGTATGGGTCTCTGTGTGAGTCTATTGGTCTCTGTGTGAGTCTATGGGTCTCTGTCTGAGTCTATGGGTCTCTGTGCGAGTGTATGGGTCTCTGTGTGAGCCAATGGGTCTCTGTGCGAGTGTATGGGTCTCTGTGCGAGTCTATGGGTCTCTGTGTGATTCTATGGGTCTCTGTGTGAGTCTATGGGTCTTTGTGTGAGCCAATGGGTCTCTGTGCGAGTGAATGGGTCTCTGTGTGAGTCTATGGGTCTCTGTGTGAGTCTATGGGTCTCTGTGTGCTTGTATGGGTCTCTGTGTGAGTCTATGGGTCTATGTCTCAGTCTATGGGACTCTGTCTCAGTCTATGGGTCTCTGTGTGAGTCTATGGGTCTCTGTGTGATTGTATGGGTCTCTGTGTGAGTCTATGGGTCTCTGTGTGATTGTATGGGTCTCTGTGTGAGTCTATGGGTCTCTGTGTGATTGTATGGGTCTCTGTGTGAGTCTATGGGTCTCTGTGTGAGTCTATGGGTCTCTGTGCGAGTGTATGGGTCTCTGTGCGAGTGTATGGGTCTCTGTGTGAGTCTATGGGTCTCTGTGTGAGTCTATGGGTCTCTGTGTGAGTGTATGGGTCTCTGTGTGAGTGTATGGGTCTCTGTGTGAGTCTATGGGTCTCTGTGCGAGTCTATGGGTCTCTGTGCGAGTCTATGGCACTTGCCACAACTGTCCACTCAAGGCTATCATGGGTCGCTGTGTGAGTCTATGGATCACTGCGCTATGGATCACTGCGCTACGAACCCGGCCACCCGAGTTCGATTCCCGTTCACGGCCAACACCACCGGTGACGATCATTCTGAACCGGTCTTGGGCCTCCCCTAGGTCGACTCGGCCTCAAATTAGTACCTGGTGCGGTGTATAGTAAACATCGCCACTAGGGAGACAAAGGCAGTCGGGCGCGTTGCTGGCCACCCACCCCCTCGATGTACCGTGCCGGCCTTCATAGGCGCTCGCTAACAGCACTTGCCCCTACGGTCTGTTCAAGGCTTTATGGGGGATCTTTGTCTTTGCCCCCCCCCGCCCCCCTCTTGAGTCGTGATGAAGTGGAATGTCTCCAAACGGCTCATCGCGATTTCTCTTTGTCGGCGACACGCCGGGGAGAGAGACGAGACCAGATTGTGCCCGGACTTCAATCGAGAGAGAGACAGAGAGCGAGAGAGACAGAGATAATGTATACACGTTTTGTTTAAAAAATATAAATATATATTCCTTGCTAACGAAACGAGGCATCAACCACCATCGGGCTCGGAGGGGGATCCTGGCACTAGATCATGGCATTTAGCAGCAGTAGCAGCAGTAGAAATATTATCATCATCATCAGCAGCAGCATTAGTTATATAATGGTAGTAGCAGCAGTAGAAATGTGATCATCATCAGCAGCAACAGTTATGTAATAGTAGTAGCAGCAGTAGAAATATTATCATCATAATCATCAGCAGCAATAGTTATATAATGGTAGTAGCAGCAGTAGAAATATTATCATCATCAGCAGCAATAGTTATATAATGGTAGTAGCAGCGGTAGAAATATTATCATCATAATCATCAGCAGCAATAGTTATATAATGGTAGTAGCAGCAGTAGAAATGTTATCATCAGCAGCAATAGTTATGTAATAGTAGTAGCAGCAGTAGAAATGTTATCATCATCATCATCAGCAAAAGTTGTATGATAGTAGTAGCAGCAGTAGAAATATTATCATCATAATCATCAGCAGCAATAGTTATATAATGGTAGTAGCAGCAGTAGGAATATTATCATCATCATCAGCAGCAATAGTTATATAATGGTAGTTGCAGCAGTAGAAATTTTATCATCAGCAGCAATAGTTATGTAATAGTAGTAGCAGCAGTAGAAATGGTTTCATCATCATCATCAGCAATAGTTGTATAATAGTAGTAGCAGCAGTAGAAATATTATCATCATAATCATCATCAGCAATAGTTATGTAATAGTAGTAGCAGCAGTAGAAATGTTATCATCATAATCATCAGCAGCAATAGTTATATAATAGTAGTAGCAGCAGTAGAAATGTTATCATCATCAGCAAATAGTTATGTAATAGTAGTAGCAGCAGTAGAAATATTATCATCATCAGCAATAGTTATGTAATAGTAGTAGCAGCAGTAGAAATATTATCATCAGCAATAGTTATGTAATAGTAGTAGAAATGTTATCATCATCAGCAGCAATAGTTATATAATGGTAGTAGCAGAAGTAGAAATGGTATCATAATCATCAGCAGCAATAGTTATATAATGGTAGTAGCAGCAGTAGAAATATTATCATCATCATCAGCAGCAATAGTTATATAATGGTAGTAGCAGCAGTAGAAATGTTATCATCATCAGCAGCAATAGTTGTATAATAGTAGTAGCAGCAGTAGAAATGTTATCATCATAATCATCAGCAGCAATAGTTATATAATGGCAGTAGCAGCAGTAGAAATATTATCATCATAATCAGCAATAGTTATGTAATAGTAGTAGCAGCAGTATAAATGTTATCATCATCAGCAATAGTTATGTAATAGTAGTAGCAGCAGTAGAAATGTTATCATCATCATCAGCAATAGTTATGTAATAGTAGTAGCAGCAGTAGAAATGTGATCATCATCAGCAGCAATAGTTATGTAATAGCAGTAGCAGCAGTATAAACGTTATCATCATCAGCAATAGTTATATAATAGTAGTAGCAGCAGTTTAAATGTTATCATCATCAGCAATAGTTATGTATGTGTCTCTGTGTGTGTTTGCCGTGTATCTGTGTGTTCTGTGTCTCTGTGTGTGTTCTGTGTGTCTGTATGTGTGTTCAATGTCTGCGTGTTCGGTGTCTCTGCGTGTGTTGGCCGTGTCTCTGCTTGTGTTCAATGTCTGCGTGTGTTGGCCGTGTGTCTGTGTGTGTGTGTCTGTGTGTGTGTGTTGGCCGTGTCTCTGTGTCTGTGTGTGTGTCTCTGTGTGTGTTGGCCGTGTCTCTGTGTCTGTGTGTGTCTCTGTGTGTGTTGGCCGTGTCTCTGTGTGTGTGTCTCTGTGTGTGTTGGCCGTGTCTCTGTGTCTGTGTGTATCTCTGCGTGTGTTGGTCGTGTCTCTGTCTCTGTGTGTGTGTCTCTGTGTGTGTTGGCCGTGTCTCTGTGTCTGTGTGTGTGTCTCTCTGTGTCTGTGTGTATCTCTGCGTGTGTTGGTCGTGTCTCTGTCTCTGTCTGTGTGTGTGTGTGTTGGCCGTGTCTCTGTGTCTGTGTGTGTGTGTCTCTGTGTGTGTTGGCCGTGTCTCTGTGTCTGTGTGTGTGTCTCTCTGTGTCTGTGTGTATCTCCGCGTGTGTTGGCCGTGTCTCTGTGTCTGTGTGTGTGTGTCTCTGTGTGTGTTGGCCGTGTCTCTCTGTGTCTGTGTGTGTGTGTCTCTGCGTGTGTTGGCCGTGTCTCTGTGTCTGTGTGTGTGTCTCTGTGTGTGTGTCTCTGTGTGTGTGTGTCTCTGTGTGTGTTGGCCGCGTCTCTCTCTGTCTCTGTGTGTGTGTCTCTGCGTGTGTTGGCCGTGTCTCTGTTTCTGTGTGTGTGTCTCTGTGTGTGTTGGCCGTCTCTCTCTGTCTCTGTGTGTGTATCTCCGCGTGTGTTGGCCGTGTCTCTGTGTCTGTGTGTGTGTGTCTCTGTGTGTGTTGGCCGTGTCTCTGTGTCTGTGTGTGTGTGTCTCTGCGTGTGTTGGCCGTGTCTCTGTGTCTGTGTGTGTGTCTCTGCGTGTGTTGGCCGTCTCTCTATGTCTGTGTGTGTGTGTGTCTCTGCGTGTGTTGGCCGTGTCTCTGTGTCTGTGTGTGTGTCTCTGTGTGTTGGCCCCACAGCACTGTCGTGGACAGTGCTGTGGGGGGAGTTCCAATTTTGATTGGCTCCTCCCCTCATGGCATATGTGTCCACCACAGGGGCTAAACGGGGGCTCTGGACGGGTGCGAGGGGCTGGTAACCCCTCCACCTTCAATTAATTACCACAAAACCACGAATTAAAGTGAAATATGTAACAACTAAGCTTGTGCCGGAGGCCCCGGGGGGCCAGGCGTCTATGACGTCTCCTGGCCAAACCCCAATTGGCGGAGCCAGGAGATTGAATACCTACCCTCGGGGCTACTCCAGAAACAACGAAAAGCCACTACGAGTGGCCACGTGGAATGTTCGAACGCTCACTGCAGAGGAGAGGCTGCCACTCCTCTGTCGGGAGCTGGACCGGTACCGCCTGGATCTATGCGGCATTCAGGAGGTCCGGTGGACCGGCTCTGGCTCCTGCCACCATGAGGGGTGGACAGTCCTCTACTCGGGGCAGCAGACTGCCAAACAACAGGGTGTGGGTCTTCTTTTGAACAAAAGAATGAAGGGGGCGTGGGAGCGTGGCGGTGAGGTGTGGGAAGCTGTAAGCCCCAGGCTACTTTGGGCTCGCCTTCCCATCAACCGGAGGCGAGGAATGGTGGTCGTGGTTACTTATGCCCCCACCGAAGATGAACATCCGTGGAGGGATGCAGGCAAAGCCGATGAGTCAGATGCCTTCTATGACCTCCTGTCACAGGTGCTGGCTAAAGTGGCCCCTCGGGATAGAGTCATCATGTTGGGTGACTTCAATGCCCGAGTTGGTCATGATACTGGCACCTGGTCTGGAGTGATTGGAGGGCATGGGCCAGATCAGCTCAATAACAATGGTAGGAGGCTGCTAGATTTTTGTGCAGCCCATGGGCTTGTAATTACCAACACGCTGTTCCGGCATCGGCGCATCCACACAACATCATGGATGCATGCCGGGTCCAAGCAAGAACATCTGCTGGACTACATAGTGACGGACCAGCGAATGCGAGCCCATGTCCTTGACACCAGGACCTACCGTGGAGCTGATCTGCCCTCTGACCATCGACTAGTCATCTGTAAGATGCGCCTGCCATTCTTCCACTCCGGTGGTGGGTGTACACCCAGGACCCCATTCCAACCTAAAGTGGCCTGGTCTCAGTTATCTGATGAAAGTTGCAAGCGAGAATTTCATCATCGCTTGCGGCTGGGATTGGCATCGTCCCCGACTCCTCCTGATGTCGAGGGTAAATGGGCGAGGTTTAGGACTGTGACTCATGCAGCTGCAATGGCTGCTTTGGGTACGCGGTCCAGACCTCCCCAGACACCCTGGATGACAGAGGAGTTGTTCAGGATGGTTGAGAAAAAGCGACAGGCCCACTGTCATCGGCTACAGAATCCCACGTCAGAGAATGAGGAGGCTTACCGCAGCCTTCGCTCGGAGGTTCGGAGAGCCGTGAGGCGCTGCAAGGATGGGTGGTGGTCGCGGGTTGCTGAGGAGATGGAGTCTGCCTCAGTGGCCCGTGATCACAAATCGCTATTTAACTCCATCAAAAAAGTAACCTGCAGCGCCACACCTATTACCATCATTAGGGGAAAAAACGGTGATCCAATTTCCGACCCCCAGGAACAGGTTCGCAGATTTGCTGAGCATTTCTGTGAGGTCCTGGGGGAGGGAAAATCCCACAGCCAGGAAAACATCGTGGCACAAAGTGAGGATGACCCTGCTGAGGCTGCGGTGCCTCAAATATTGGATGAAGTCACCCCCTGTGAGTGGCTGGCTGAGGTGCCATCTGCTGAGGAAGTATTGAAGGCGATCCGGAGTCTGAGACCAGGAAAGGCAGCGGGCAGAGATGATCTCCCAAGCGAAATGCTGAGGGAGGGTGGCGTTTGTGCACAGACTGCCCTATATGACATCATAACAACAGTCTGGACCACTGGACGGGTTCCGCAGGATTGGAAGGATGCCCTGGTGGTCCCCCTTTTTAAGAAGGGGGACCGCACAGACTGTAACAACTACAGGGGCATCTCACTCCTCAGTGTGCCGGGAAAGGTCCTGGCAAGGATTATTCAGCATCGCCTTGCCAGGCACGCTGAGGAGAGGCTTGCGGAGCCCCAATGCGGTTTCAGGAAAGGGCGGTCCTGCACAGATGCCATATTTTCTGTCCGTCTGCTACAGCAGAGGTGTAGGGAATTCCAACAAGACCTACATCTCTGCTTTATTGACCTGGTCAAGGCCTATGATACCATCAGTAGGCCTGGGCTCTGGGTCGTTCTTCGTGCTTTTGGAGTACCTGACCCTCTGCTCACGATCATTAAGGACCTTCATGATGGTGAGCGGGCCCGGGTAAAACTACGTGGCCGGGAGTCAGAGCCATTCCCTGTACACCTTGGGGTGCGACAGGGATGTCCTCTGGCTCCCACATTATTTAACATCTATTTTGACCACGTAGTTCGTGAAGCCTTCAATAGCTGTACCGGGGGAATCTCCATATGGTACAGATATAATGGGAGGCTAATCGATGCCCGGGTGCGGTCAAGGGATGGCTCCCTATTGCTCAACCACGTTATGTATGCTGATGACTTGGTAATAGCTGCTCAGTCAGAGGAGGAGTTGCAGACGCTGCTGCTGAGACTGGAGCGTGCCACTAAGAGGTGGGGCCTTACCATCAGCCCCACCAAAACTAAGCACCTGCCTGGGTATTTTGTACCATCGGACACTCCACCCCCACAACTCCCAATCGGTGATGGGGCAGTTGTGGAGAGAGTGGAGAGTTTCCCATACCTGGGCAGTGTGCTTATGACTGGCTCCAGTTTAACAGCAGAGGTCTCACTCCGAATCAGTCGAGCGGCAATATCTTTTCATCGGTTGCGTAACGCTGTGTGGAAGCTACCTGGTCTGTCGCTCCGCACTAAGCTTCAGGTCTTCTCGGCCACGGTCATTCCCTCCCTTCTCTACGCTTGCGAAACGTGGACCCCCCTAATGGAACATCTTCGCCGGTTAGAAACATTTAGGCTGACCTGCCTACGATCCATCCTGGGTTTAACCAGACTGGATTGTGTGAGGAGCTCACAAATCCTTGAAAGATCTGGGCAGGGTCCCATCGGTGAGCTCCTCCGGCAGGCAAGGCTGCGATGGCTGGGTCATGTAGCCCGCATGCCCAGCCACCGCATGCCGAAACAGCTTTTGTTTGGCCGGATTGAGGGGGCTAAGCGGGCGCGGCACGGGCTAGAGAAGAGATGGAGTGATGTGGTACAGGAGGACGTGGAGCTGAGTGGACTTGCCGATGACTGGTACCAGCGGTGTCAAGATCGGCCTCTGTGGAGGAGGCTCGTGAAGGATGCTACTGGGCAGTTGGAGGCAGTCGCCCTCCAACAACAACGGAGGGCGGAGGAGCGACGCTCACAACAGCGAGCGGAGCGCCGGGTGGCTAAAGCACAGCAGGTTGGCACAGTAGGGGGCACAGGTGGTGCATCAGCCAGTCATCTCAGTCAGTCGACCCGTGGCACCTGGGTCTGCCCCGTGACCTCCTGCCAGCGGGCGTTCGACACTTCACGTGGCCTCAGGGTGCACATAGCCTGGCACAAGCGTCGTGGTGACGTCACCGCCACTTAGTGGCGAATGGCGGTTGTTGTTGTTGTTGTTGGCCGTGTCTCTCTGTGTCTGTGTGTATCTCCGCGTGTGTTGGCCGTGTCTCTGTGTCTGTGTGTGTGTGTCTCTGTGTGTGTTGGCCGTGTCTCTCTCTGTCTCTGTGTGTGTGTCTCTGCGTGTGTTGGCCGTCTCTCTCTGTCTGTGTGTGTGTGTCTCTGTGTGTGTTGGCCGTGTCTCTGTGTCTGTGTGTGTGTGTCTCTGTGTGTGTTGGCCGCGTCTCTCTCTGTCTCTGTGTGTGTGTCTCTGCGTGTGTTGGCCTGTCTCTGTGTCTGTGTGTGTGTCTCTGCGTGTGTTGGCCTGTCTCTGTGTCTGTGTGTGTGTGTGCCTTCCGTGATTTAAGCACAACCACCTTCGGACACGCCGATCAGCACACAGGGGTTCCGCATAAACCACCGGTGTAATGACATTTCTGCCGAAGGAGGAAGACTTATATCGTCCGCAGTAGATCTATTTGGTTTGTACTCACAAGGACAAAGATACCTCCACCCCCCTACCCCCACCTGGTGTATAGCATTCGACAGATTATTGGGGCTAATGCTGTTAGCGAGTGGCAACCACTGCAACATTATACACTGCTGTACACTATACACTACTATACACTATACTATACACTACTATACACTACACTATACACTACACTATACACTACTATACACTACACTATACACTACACTATACACTACTATACACTACACTATACACTACTATACACTACACTATACACTACACTATACACTACTATACACTACTATACACTACTATACACTACACGATACACTACACTATACACTACTATACACTACACTATACACTACACGATACACTACTATACACTACTATACACTACACTATACACTACACTATACACTACACTATACACTACTATACACTACACTATACACTACTATACACTACACTATACACTACACGATACACTACTATACACTACACTATAGACTACACGATACACTACTATACACTACACTATACACTACTATACACTACACTAAACACTACACTATACACTACTATACACTACACTATACACTACACTATACACAACACTATACACTACTATACACTACACTATACACTACACTATACACTACTATACACTATACACTACACTATACACTACACGATACACTACACTATACACTACACTATACACTACACTATACACTACACTATACACTACACGATACACTACTATACACTACACTATACACTACACTATACACTACTATACACTACACTATACACTACACGATACACTACACTATACACTACTATACACTACAATAAACACTACACTATACACTACTATACACTACACTATACACTACTATACACTACACTATACACTAAACGATACACTACCTTATAGAGTCAGCAAGGTTGGTGGTGGTGGGGATTTGTGGCTGTACCGGTCAGCGCTTCGCTGCACTACGAACCTAGCCACCTGGGTTCGATTCCCACCCACGATGACCACCACCACAGTGACGATTGCCTGGACCGGTCCTGGTGCCCTCCCCTAGGTCGACTCGGCCTCAAATGAGTACCTGGTGCGGGTGTGCAGTAAACATCGCCACTGGGGGAGACAAAGGCGGCCGGGCGTGGTTGCTGGCCACCCACCCCCTCGTGTGCCGTGCCGGCCTTCATAGGCGCTGCTCGCTAACAGCACTTGCCCCATACAGTCTGTTACAGGCTATACGGGGGACCTTTGTCTTTGGTGCAAGCGTTGGTGGTGAGGCACACCACGTGCTCATTTCAGTCCCGCGTTCAACTCGGAGGAATGTATCAAAGTATAACAAACAAAAAATATAAGCACGGGGCCTTTTCCGTTGTCTGTCAATACAGCAGCTGGTGCGGTCAGATGTTCCAGCGCCAATTCACCTGTTGTTTCGCACGGAATCGGAACTGCGTACACCACACGGCATTTGCGTTGGCAATGTCTCTGAGAGCATGTCGGCATTTGGCCTTTGAAACCGAGTGGCCTGCAACAGAGGCGGCGGCAGCAGCAGCAGCATTCTCCTCCTCCAGGGTCGAGTCTCACCAGCGGTGTCGGAGCAGCAGAGAACAACGCCAGGAGGCGGACAGCACCAGGGCAATGCCACACGTGTCGCTGCGTTTGTATAGCCTCTGAGCGAGCAGCTACAAAATGTGAATTTTTTTTTTTTTGCCAAGTATCAAAGAATGAACAAAAACATATATATATATAAAACCATAGGTGTTGTTCCTTCGCTTGCAGTGAAACAGGATGTTAGTGTGAAGACGTCCCAAGCACATGAATAGAGTAAGCCTTTTTGTGTTTCAAGGAATAAACTTACTGCGTCGATCGCACACACGCGCACAGTGCCTGCGGTGTACCATGCAAACCAACGTGGTCCGTGCTATGCGCTGTCTTTGAAACCGAGTGGCCTACGCCAGGAGGCGGCTGCTTCATCCAGGGCCCAGTCTCACCGCCGATGTCGGAGCAGAGAACAGCGCCAGAAGGGGAACAGGGCAAGGGCCGATGCCACCATCTGAGAATTTATAGCTCGAAAATGTGACCTTGCTTTGCCAGTATATTCGAAGAATGATCAAATAACAATAGGTCAAATAACAATAGGCAAGGGCCGATGCCACATCTGAGAATTTATATCTCGAAAATGTGACCTTACTTTGCCAGTGTATTCGAAGAATTATCAAATAACAATAGGTCAAATAACAATAGGCAAGGGCCGATGCCACCATCTGAGAATTTATAGCTCGAAAATGTGACCTTACTTTGCCAGTGTATTCGAAGAATTATCAAATAACAATAGGTCAAATAACAATAGGCAAGGGCCGATGCCATCATCTGAGAATTTATAGCTCGAAAATGTGACCTTACTTTGCCAGTGTATTCGAAGAATTATCAAATAACAATAGGTCAAATAACAATAGGCAAGGGCCGATGCCATCATCTGAGAATTTATAGCTCGAAAATGTGACCTTACTTTGCCAGTGTATTCGAAGAATTATCAAATAACAATAGGTCAAATAACAATAGGCAAGGGCCGATGCCATCATCTGAGAATTTATAGCTCGAAAATGTGACCTTGCTTTGCCAGTATATTCGAAGAATGATCAAATAACAATAGGTCAAATAACAATAGGCAAGGGCCGATGCCACATCTGAGAATTTATATCTCGAAAATGTGACCTTACTTTGCCAGTGTATTCGAAGAATTATCAAATAACAATAGGTCAAATAACAATAGGCAAGGGCCGATGCCATCATCTGAGAATTTATAGCTCGAAAATGTGACCTTTTTTGCCAGTATATTCGAAGAATGATCAAATAACAATAGGTCAAATAACAATAGGCAAGGGCCGATGCCACATCTGAGAATTTATAGCTCGAAAATGTGACCTTTTTTGCCAGTGTATTCGAAGAATTATCAAATAACAATAGGTCAAATAACAATAGGCAAGGGCCGATGCCATCATCTGAGAATTTATAGCTCGAAAATGTGACCTTTTTTGCCAGTGTATTCGAAGAATTATCAAATAACAATAGGTCAAATAACAATAGGCAAGGGCCGATGCCATCATCTGAGAATTTACAGCTCGAAAATGTGACCTTACTTTGCCAGTATATTCGAAGAATGATCAATGAACAATAGGTGATTTTCACTCCTTCCTTGGCAATCATACAACGGGAGTTGTACTAAAAGATGTTCAAACAGCAAGAGAGAAACAGGTTTTTTTTTGTTTTGTTTGTGCCAAGTTATCCAGTCCCTGCATTGACTGCACACACGCACACACACACGGCACTGTGGTGAACTGATAAAGCATTCACAACAGGTACCCAGACAGATGAACACATTCATATTCCACGTGACTTTGATACTGGCGAAAATTAAAAAGGCCCACCTGTTCTTGCTGCTACGAATGCTCTGATATGTGCATGGTCTCTGTACTGTCCGCCTTTTTGGCCGTGATGCCTGGGCTGACGCTGGTGGTGAGACTGGGCCCTAACAGTAAGGCCGCGGCCTCTGATGTAGGCCAATACGTTTAAAAGACGATGCACGATAAGATCGTCGTTACATTATCATCAAAGACAATGCAGACATTTTTATTGGTCTTTTCGGTAAAGTCACGTAGAAGGGAAATAATGAAAGGATGCAAATAAAACCCTATTGTTTTAAACAATAAACATAATAATAACGTGGAAGGGAAATAATGAAATAGGGATTCAAATTTTTGGTTCTTTCGGTAAAGTCACGTAATAATACAAATGCCATTTCCGTGACCATTCACAAGGTAATCCCTCAGCTATTTGCACAAGCTAATCCCTTAGCTATTTCAATGCTAAATTACTAGTTGCCTCTTTGGATGTGTAGGTTTTGACTTTAACATAGCCATTTCCTGTGACCAGTCACAAGCTAATCCCTTAGCTATTGCAATGCTAAATTACTAGTTGCCTCTGTGGATGTGTAGGTTTTGACTTTAACATAGCCATTTCCTGTGACCAGTCACAAGCTAATCCCTTAGCTATTGCTATGCTAAATTACTAGTTGCCTCTGTGGATGTGTAGGTTTTGACTTTAACATAGCCATTTCCTGTGACCAGTCACAAGCTAATCCCTCAGCTATTTAAATGCTAAATTACTAGTTGCCTCTGTGGATGTGTAGGTTTTGACTTTAACATAGCCATTCCTGTGACCAGTCACAAGCTAATCCCTTAGCTATTTCAATGCTAAATTACTAGTTGCCTCTGTGGATGTGTAGGTTTTGACTTTAACATCTATTTCTGTGACCAGTCGCAAACTAATCCCTTAGCTATTTCAATGCGAAATTACTAGTTGCCTCTGTGGATGTGTAGGTTTTGACTTTAACATAGCCATTCCTGTGACCAGTCACAAGCTAATCCCTTAGCTATTGCAATGCTAAATTACTAGTTGCCTCTGTGGATGTGTTGGTTTTGACTTTAACATAGCCATTTCCTGTGACCAGTCACAAGCTAATCCCTTAGCTATTGCAATGCTAAATTACTAGTTGCCTCTGTGGATGTGTAGGTTTTGACTTTAACATAGCCATTCCTGTGACCAGTCACAAGCTAATCCCTCAGTTATTTGATATGTAAACCCCTTTGTCAAGGTGCCTCACTTCTCCCAACCAGCTTAAAAGTCGCTACGAATCTTAACAGCGTTCATTGAAGCTCTGTGGATGTGTAGGCCTTTACTTTAACATCTATTTCTGTGACCAGTCGCAAACTAATCCCTTAGCTATTTCAATGCGAAATTACTAGTTGCCTCTGTGGATGTGTAGGTTTTGACTTTAACATAGCCGTTCCTGTGACCAGTCACAAGCTAATCCCTCAGCTATTGATATGTAAACCCCTTTGTCAAGGTGCCTCACTTATCCCAACCAGCTTAAAAAGTCGCTACGAATCTTAACATCGTTCATTGAAGCTCTGTCGTCCCGACAGTTTTGTACCTTTCACCTGAAGACGGCCACTTGCGTTGTGGCCGAAACGTCGTGAGAATTTTATTGTGTTATTTTATTATTTTATTCTCATTCTACGTGACTTTACCGAAAGAACCAAAGAAGACGAATCCCTGCAGTGACGAAAGCTATAAATCGAAATGCAGACATCATTATTATTATTGTCATCAGAGCCATGTTTAATTCGCATGTTCATCACAAGTGCCGTGCGTGTGGTTACAGCAGACACGGAATAACTTGGCAAAAGGCCTCGATTTGGTGTTTGATCATCTTAAGACAACTCGTGTTGCATTATTGCCAGAAAGATAAAAAATATATTCTTCAACATCATCACCACCATCATCATCATCATCACCATCATCATCAGCACCCCCATCATCACCATCATCATCAGCATCATCATCACCATCATCACCATCATCATCACCATCATCACTATCATCATCAGCACCATCACCATCATCACCATCAACATCAGCACCATCATCATCACCATCACCATCATCACCATCACCGCCATCATCATCAGCATCCCCATAGTCAACACCATCATCACCATCATCACCATCACCATCATCACCATCATCATCACCATCATCACCATCATCATCACCATCATCATCAGCACCATCATCATCATCATCACCATCATCACCATCATCATCACCATCATCATCAGCACCATCATCATCACCATCATCACCATCATCATCACCATCATCATCACCATCATCACCATCATCATCACCATCATCACCGTCATCACCATCATCACCATCATCATCACCATCATCACCAGCATCATCACCATCATCATCACCATCATCACCATCATCATCATCACCATCATCACCATCATCATCACCATCATCACCATCACCACCATCACCACCAGCATCTCCATGGTCCTCATCATCACCATCATCATCACCATCATGATCAGTATCCTCCACGCCCAACCGCCTTTGTCTCCCCTAGTGGCGACGTTTTTTCTCTCTCACACACCTGCGCTAGGTTATTCATTTTACGGCTGAGTTGACCTAAGTTCAAGACACGCGCACACACAAAACACAAACAACACACACACACAACACACACACACAACACACACTACACACAACACATACACAACACACACACACACTACACACACACAACACACACACAACACCCACAACACACAAACACAACAGACACACAACAAACACACTACACACACACAACACACACGACACACACAACACACACTACACAAAACACACACACAACACACGAACAACACACACACAACACACCCACAATACCCAGTACACACACAACACACACACACACACAACACACACAACACACACACACAACACACACAACACACACACAACACACGCACACAACACACACTACACACACACACACAACACACACACCCACAACACACACACACACAACACACACATTACACACTACACACACACACAACACACACTACACACACAACACACACAACACACACTACACACACTACACAGACAACACACACACAACACACACAACACACACACAACACACACACAACACACACACTACACACAACACACACACTACACACAACACACACTACACACAACACACACACTACACACAACACACACTACACACAACACACACAAACAACACACACACACACTACACACACTACACAACACACACAAAACACACACACCACACACAACACACAGACACACTACACACACACAACACACACACAACACACACACAACACACACACACTACACACACTACACACACACTACACACACACAACACACATACACAACACACACACACACTACACACACAACACACACAACACACACAACACACACACAACACACACACAACACACACAACACACTACACACACAACGCACACACACAACACACACACTACACACACACTACACACAACACACACACAACACACACAACACACACAACACACACAACACACACTACACACACACAACACACACACAATGCACACACTACACACACACACACAACGCACACACAATGCACACACTACACACACACTACACACACACTACACACACACACTACACACACACTGCACACACACTACACACACACTACACACACAACACACACTACACACACACAACACACACACAACACACACACTACACACACACAACACACACACTACACACACACAACACACACTACACACAACAGACACTACACACACTACACACACACACTACACACACACACTACACACACTACACACACAACACACACAACACAAACACACAACACACACACAACACACACACACTACACACACACACAACACACACACAACACACACACACAACACACACGCACAACACACACAACACACACAACACACACACACTACACACAACACACACTACACACACACTACACACACACTACACATACACTACACACTACACACACACTACACACAACACACACACACTACACACTACACACACTACACACACACACCACACACACACACAACACACACAACACACACTACACACACACAACACACACACTACACACACAACACACACACTACACACACAACACACGCACACAACACACACAACACTACACACACACACAACACACACACAACACACACAACACACACTACTACACACACACTACTACACACACACTACTACACACACACTACACACACTACACACACAACACACACAACACACACACACAACACACTACACACACACAACACACTACACACACAACACACACACACTACACACACACTACACATACACTACACACACACAACACACACAACAGACACTACACAAAACACACACACAACACACACTACACACACAACACACACACAACACACACACAACACACACTACACACAACACACACACTACACACAACACACACACACAACACACACACAACACACACACAACACACACAACACACACAACACACACAACACACACACTACACACACACTACACATACACTACACACTACACACACACTACACACTACACACACACTACACACACACAACACACTACACACACACAACACACACACACAACACACACAACACACACAACACACACACAACACACACACACAACACACACAACACACACACACAACACACACAACACACACTACACACACAACACACACACAACACACACACAACACACACACAACACACACACACACAACACACACTACACACACACACTACACACACACTACACATACACTACACACACACAACACACACAACAGACACTACACAAAACACACACACAACACACACTACACACACAACACACACACAACACACACACAACACACACTACACACAACACACACACTACACACAACACACACACACAACACACACAACACACACAACACACACAACACACACACACTACACACACACTACACATACACTACACACTACACACACACTACACACTACACACACACAACACACTACACACACACAACACACACACACAACACACACAACACACACACAACACACACACAACACACACAACACACACACACACAACACACACAACACACACTACACACACAACACACACACAACACACACACAACACACACACAACACACACACAACACACACACACACAACACACACAACACACACAACACACACAACACACACAACACACACTACACAAAACACACACACAACACACCCACCACACACACAACACACACAACACACACAACACACACACACACACACTACACACACACATTACACACACACTACACACACACAACACACACACAACACACACTACACACACACAACATACACAACACAACACACACACAACACACACACAACACACACTACACAAAACACACACACAACCACACTACACACACAACACACACACAACACACACACACACTACACACACACATTACACACACACTACACACACACAACACACACACAACACACACTACACACACACAACATACACTACACAAAACACACACACAACCACACTACACACACAACACACACACAACACACACACAACACACACAACACACACTACACACACTACACACACACAACACACCCACTACACACACACTACACACACACTACACACACACAACACACACACAACACACACACACTACACACACACAACACACCCACTACACACACACAACACACACACAACACACACAACACACACTACACACACTACACACACACAACACACCCACTACACACACACTACACACACACTACACACACACAACACACACACAACACACACTACACACACACAACATACACAACACACACACAACACACACACAACACACACTACACAAAACACACACACAACCACACTACACACACAACACACACACAACACACACACAACACACACACAACACACACACACACACTACACTACACAACACACACACAAGACACACACAACACACACACACAACACACACACACTACACAAAACACACACACAACCACACTACACACACAACACACACACACAACACACACACACAACACACACAACACCCGCGGCCCCACACTGCGGATCATAGCGAGTCGCGCTTGCCAGATATGCAAATTCTCCGTAGTCATAAAGAGTCGCCGTGATTACATTCAGACCCTAATTGCTTTCCTGCCCCCCAATTAAAGGGTTACACCAGGCGGGCGAACGGGTGCAGGGTGGGTGGGTGGGTGTGGAGGGGTGTGGGTGGGTGTGGGTGGGTGTGGGTGGGTGTGGGTGCAGGGTGGATGGGTGTAGGTGGGTGTGGGTGGGTGTGGAGGGGTGTGGGTGGGTGTGGGTGTGGGTGGGTGTGGGTGGGTGTGGAGGGGTGTAGTGTGGGTGTGGGTGGGTGTGGGTGCAAGGTGGGTGGGTGTGGGTGGGTGTGGAGGGGTGTAGGGTGGGTGTGGGTGGGTGTGGGTGGGTGTGGGTGGGTGTGGGTGCAGGGTGGGTGGGTGTGGAGGGATGTGGGTGGGTGTGGGTGGGTGTGGGTGGGTGTGGGAGGGTGTGGGTGGGTGTAGGTGGGTGTGGAGGGTTGTGGGTGGGTGTAGTGGGGTGTGGGTCGGTGTGGGTGGGTGTGGAGGGGTGTGGGTGGGTGTGGAGGGGTGTGGGTGGGTGTGGGTGGGTGTGGGTGGGTGTGGGTGCAGGGTGGGTGGGTGTGGGTGGGTGTGGGTGCAGGGTGGGTGGGTGTGAGTGGGTGTGGGTGCAGGGTGGGTGGGTGTGGGTGGGTGTGGGTGGGTGTGGAGGGGTGTGGGTGCAGGGTGGGTGGGTGTGGGTGGGTGTGGGTGCAGGGTGGGTGGGTGTGGGTGGGTGGGGGTGCAGGGTGGGTGGGTGTGGGTGGGTGTGGGTGGAGGGTGGGTGGGTGTGGGTGGGTGTGGGTGCAGGGTGGGTGGGTGTGGGTGGGTGTGGGTCGGTGTGGGTGGGTGTGGAGGGGTGTGGGTGGGTGTGGAGGGGTGTGGGTGGGTGTGGGTGGGTGTGGGTGGGTGTGGGTGGGTGTGGGTGGGTGTGGGTGCAGGGTGGGTGGGTGTGGGTGGGTGTGGGTGGGTGTGGAGGGTGTAGGCAAGTCTGCAGGAGTTTGAGGGAGGAGAGGAGACGGAGGTACAGCCCCCACAAACCCCCTAAATAAAAAGTATCACTGCTCCACTGCCAGCATATTCTACGTATTCATAATAAAGTTTTTTTTGGGGGGGTGGGGTTAAATCTCGTGGGTATAAATCAAGGCCGTAGCCATGAAGAGTCAACATTGGGGGGGAGACTAAATATTCCAGGGGGTCTAGAGCCCCCCCTCACCCCCTCCTCAGAAACCAGAAAAAAAAATCTGAATGTGAAAATAAATTTCCTGCCATTTCCTGCCTAAAAATATTTAAAAATTCACTAACAGATGGGATTGATTTTTTTAATTATTATTATTTTCATTTTGTTACAATAATGTCTAATAGTGTTATTGTATTACATTGCTCTGTTTTTTTTTAATATTTTTTATATTTTCTTGTTTCATTGTATGTAATGGCAGAGATTAGGGATTAATAAAGTAACAGCCATAACCGCAATCACATAAACCGAAATCTATGCATTGTTATATGAACACATGTCCAGATATTGTGGCCAAAGTTTTTGCAAATTATTGCTATTATTTACATAGCATATAAATGTTTTTATTATTATAAATATTGGGGTGGGGGATTGCCCCCCCCCCCCCCCATATATATTATGATTACGGCCTTGGTATAAATGTTTCGAAGTAACTCTCCACGCAAACAAAACACCAATTAATTTTGATTTAAAGCTTTCGTGACTGCAGTAATTCATATTCTTAGCTCTTTCGGTAAAGTCACGTTGAAGGGAAACAACAAAATAATAAAAAAATATAAAAAAACAATAAAAAAAATTCTCACGACGTTTCGGCCATAACACAAAGGGTCATCATCAGGTGTGAAAACCAACGGCATGAGACATTTGAAAGAAGTGGCGTTTCGCATTTATTTATTTTTAAACGGTGTTTTTATTTACTTATTAACAAAAAAACGTTAGCACCACGGGCAGCGATTTGGCAGTTTATTTAGAAGGACGAGTCCATCTATGTTCTGAAAAGAGGAGGGGGGAGACGAAAAATTAATGTATGCTGTCTGAAAGCCACCGTAAGCGTGAACAATCAATTAAGACCCGAAATGGTTAATCAAATCCTTCCAATGATTGCTAAGCCAGAATCCATCTTCTCGGTTGAAATTGTCTCTGTGTTCGTATGTGTGGATAGCCTCATGAACGAATCTCTCATGGTAGCCAGATGGCTTACAAAGAACCTCTGTCTTGGAGAAATTGAAGGTTTTTTTTGTTTTAAATAAATAAAAACACCGTTCAAAAATAAATCAATAAACGCTAACCGCCACTTCTTTCAAATGTTTCATGCCGTTGGTTTTCACATCTGATGATGACCGCTTGTGTTATGGTCGAAACGTCGTGAGAATTTTTTTTATTGTTTTATATATATTTTATTATTTTATTGTTTCCCTTCAACGTGACTTTACCGAAAGAGCTAAGAATATAAAAAACGCCAATGAGATTACTGCTTCAGCTCTACAGCGGTGTGCTGGATCTCTGCACCTGATTGGCTAATCGGTGGTCACGTGTTCCTGCTGCGCTATTCAAGACCTGAAGCAGGCGGATCGTTTCACGATTCTGGCAAATCGCCCGCTGACGCTGGAGGTCATCGCCAGCGAAACGTCGTACTAATAAAATTGTAATTGTTGTCGATTTGTTCTCCCAACACACTACACTATACACTACACTATACTACTATACACTACACTAGTATACACTATACTACTATACACTACACTAATACGCAGTATACTACTATACACTACACTGCTATACACTATACTATACTACTATACACTACACTACTATACACTATAATACTATACACTACACTACTATACACTACACTATACTACTACACACTACATTACTATACACTAGACTATCCTACTATACACTACACTATACACTACACTATACTACTATACACTACACTATACTACTACACACTACATTACTATACACTAGACTATACTACTAGAAACTACACTATACACTACACTACTATACACTACACTATACTACTACACACTACATTACTATACACTAGACTATACTACTAGAAACTACATTATACACTACACTATACTACTAGAAACTACACTATACGCTACACTATTATATACTACACTATACACTACTATACACTACACTGCACACTACATTACACAATACACTACACTATACACTATACTACTATACACTACACTGTACACTACTATACACTACACTATTCACTACACTATAGTACTATAAACTACACTATACACTACTATATACTACACTATACACTACTATACACTATACTAGTAACTATTTGGCGGTTTGTTGATTTGACACAACATTTATACGAACCCAATAAACCTATATTAAGAATCATATGGGTCGCGAAAGCCTCCTACGTGTTAAACATTCAACGTAATCGTCCAAATGGTGATCGTGTTCAATGGTCGCGTGGATTTAGTTATTGCCTCTGCTGCTGATGCTGCTGCTACGGCTATCCATAAACTAATTACTATTTTGTTATTATTATTATTTCATCGTTGCCAGGTGAAGGCTCTCACAGAGCTACTGTAGAGCCCTTTAATCAGAAGGTCACACTGCCTATCCTCAAATGGTGAGCTCCACAGAGTGGCTTGACATCAGCATCATCAATGTGTAGGAGAAGCCACATCACTCTAAACGCGTGATGTTCA
Source organism: Petromyzon marinus (assembly GCF_010993605.1). Taxonomy (NCBI): domain Eukaryota; kingdom Metazoa; phylum Chordata; class Hyperoartia; order Petromyzontiformes; family Petromyzontidae; genus Petromyzon; species Petromyzon marinus. The sequence goes on along the minus strand of NC_046130.1, from coordinate 5,379,643 downwards.
TTTTAAATGTGGAGGGGCGGGAGGGGGATAAGGAAATCCACGCGGCCATTGGGAGGGAGAGAGAGAGAGAGACACGCAAACTACAAATATACAGCAGCAGCAGCAGCAGGCATCGTCAGGGTCGGAATCGAACCCACGACCTCCTGTATACCAGGCGAGGTAGTAAACATCTCCTAGTCACCATGATGATGATGATCAGAGAGAGAGAGAGACACGCAAACTCCAAAAACTACAGCAGCAGGCATTGTCAGGGTCAGGATTGAACACACGACCTCCTGTATATCAAGCGAGGTAGTTAACATCTCCTAGCCACCGTGATGATGATGATGAGAGAGACACGCAAACTCCAAATATACAGCAGCAGTAGGCATCGTCAGGGTCAGAATCGAACCCACGCACCTCCTGTATACCAGGCGAGGTAGTTAACATCTCCTAGCCACCGTGATGATGATGATGAGAGAGAGACACGCAAACTCCAAATATACAGCAGCAGCAGGCATCGTCAGGGTCAGGATTGAACACACGACCTCCTGTATACCAGGCGAGGTAGTTAACATCTCATAGCCACCGTGATGATGATGATGATGATCAGAGAGAGAGAGAGAGACACGCAAACTCCAAAAACTGCAGCAGCAGGCATTGTCAGGGTCGGAATCGAACCCACGCACCTCCTGTATACCAGGCGAGGTAGTTAACATCTCCTAGCCACCGTGATGATGATGATCAGAGAGAGAGAGAGAGACACGCAAACTCCAAAAAACTAAAGCCCAGTAACATTTTAAATCTGCTCCCAGCCCCGTTTCGCTTTGGGTTCCTGACGGTTCCCGTTGTGGGCACCTCTGCTCATTGGTATTCATACGCTCCCACCTGGGTCATTTGCTCCGAAGTCTTGGCCTCGAGTGTCATTGCTAGGCGTATGCCACTCAAATTTACTTTCGTAACCGAGCCCGATATCACATCCGTTGGCCCTCCCGGCGCTCACTTCGGCGCCGGCTTCAATCGAAAGTCGATTGCGACGAAACGTCCCCCAATATGAACGGCGTAACAACGGAGGCGATGCCGAATTGCGTGAGCCGACCAACTTCCCAAAGCTGCCCCCTGCCGCGTTTGCGACTGACCGGGGGAAGGGGGTCACGTAATCAGCCCGGCAGGCACGGGGAACTTCACGAAATCTAGTGGTCAAATTTTGATTTAAAGCTTTCGTCTGTGATCCACACATTGCTCCTTCAAGCATCGCGTTAGGAATATCACAAAGACTTTGGTTATTTTTTCCATCTTCAGAATATCTCCCCGTAATCCTCTCGGTCCCATGTCTTCGTCTCAGCTCGCATTGATTATTGCCAATGTCTGGGCGTGGCTAAGAAGGTGCTAATCGATTTGCGGCATGTTCGAATGCGGCTGCTGGGGTGTTAACCCGGGGACCACACATCGCGTTACACTCGCTTTGGCCTCCCTGCCGCCGGCTTCCAGTTTAAACACAGATCACGGTATTGTTGGTTCTCTCGGTAAAGTCGTCACGTAGAAGGGAAACAATAAAATAATATAAATATAAAACTAAAAAAAACATTAAAATTCTCACGACGTTCCGACTGCAACACAAGCAATCATCATCAGGTGTGAAAACCACAGCAAGAAAAAACTATTTTAGTGTTATATTTTTTTATTATTTTATTGTTTACACTTCTACGTGGTGGTGACTTTTTAACACCGAAAGAACCAAGAATATGAATCTCTGCGGTCACGGAAGCTTTAAATCAAAACAGAACACGTTTTATTTTTCTTCCAAAATCCTATCGTCAACTTACAAAGCGGCGAACCACGTTTCCCCGGCCTGTAACCATTGCCCATGCTGCTTTACCGTATGTCCGCTCAAGTTCCCCGAAGATCTGGGCATGATGATGATGATGCCCAGATCTTCTCTGCATCCCCTAAGCTCGATGCTTCTTTGGGGTCTACGCGTGACCGAGATGTGTGCACGTGCGTCGGTCAGCGGCGGGTTTCACGACGCGTATATATGCACGCGATCTAAGTACCAAAATAAAACAAATAAAAAAAAACCCTCAATTATGGATGATATTGGTCGCGAAAGCCTGCATGCTTTTAGAATCATCAGAATCAACATATTTGTCCATACTGGAGGAATCTGATGAGCCATGAAGGTCGGTCATTCACGGATGCCCAGTAAAGGGGGCACGGGGTCACAGTGTTACAACAACAACCATAAACATTACACAAGACAAGGACGCGATCGGAGTTGCAAAGTACAGGACAGCTCAACGAATCACCCCAAACCCATGCCAATACAAAACACTAAACCATTCCCCGATTCTGCCAGGCAAATCCCCACCGAGGCATTGACGTATCTCTCAGAATAACGTCGTGTTGTCTTTCATACATATATATATACAAATACAACTAAGCTATTTGTTTAAAACTCTTTGGTTCTTTCCGTCATCAGGTGTTTTAAAACAGCCTTTCTCAGCAGCAGGACCACGCATTCACACCTGATGATGGACGCTTGTGTTGTGCCCGAAACGTCGTGATTTATTTCATCTTACACCTACTACGTGACTTTACCGAAAGAAGCAAAGAGCATTAAACAAATATTTACGTTATGAGACCTCCTTTGACAGTAACAAGATATAGGAATAGGTTTTACCCTTTTAACTGGCACAAAAAAACTGACATCTTTATTCAAGGCATCGTGTTTGCAATGACCACAACACAAGCAGTGAAAATGCAAACAAAAAAGAGACAACTCTGATAATAATAATATTGGCACTGTCCTTGCATTTGATTGGTCCACACCCGAGACGGCTTTTCTTAGAGCATTTACATTCACCCCGAGCCCTCAATAACTCTGATAGTGCGCTGTTTTTGAGTTGTACGCCTTTTGGCGTCTCGATTCACTTCGATTCACTTCGATTCACTTCTACGGCGACTCCTTACCCACCATCCCACCCATCACCGCTCGGCAGGGAAGTTTGGTGGTGAGGAGGGGGTGATTGCGGTGGTGGTGGTGGTGGTGGTGGAGGGTGAGAATAGAAATCCGTGGAAGCACCGAGTGCACGTGAGCCGCACGATACTGATCCCCCCCTGTTGCAAGGGACGATTAGAAATCTGTGGAAGCACCGAGTGAGCGTGAGCCGCACGATACTGATCCCCCCCCTGTTGCAAGGGACGATTAGAAATCCGTGGAAGCACCGAGTGCACGTGAGCCGCACGATACTGATTCCCCCCCTGTTGCAAGGGACGATTAGAAATCCGTGGAAGCACCGAGTGCACGTGAGCCGCACGATACTGATCCCCCCCTGTTGCAAGGGATGATTAGAAATCCGTGGAAGCACCGAGTGAGCGTGAGCCGCACGATACTGATCCCCCCCCTGTTGCAAGGGACGATTAGAAATCCGTGGAAGCACCGAGTGCGCGTGAGCCGCACGATACTGATTCCCCCCTGTTGCAAGGGATGATTAGAAATCCGTGGAAGCACCGAGTGCATGTGAGCCGCACGATACTGATCCCCCCCCTGTTGCAAGGGACGATTAGAAATCCGTGGAAGCACCGAGTGAGTGTGAGCCGTACGATACTGATTCCCCCTGTTGCAAGGGATTATTAGAAATCCGTGGAAGCACCGAGTGCGTGTGAGCTGCACGATACTGATTCCCCCGTTGCAAGGGACGAATAGAAATCCGTGGAAGCACCGAGTGAGTGTGAGCCGCACGATACTGATTCCCCCTGTTGCAAGGGATGATTAGAAATCCGTGGAAGCACCGAGTGAGTGTGAGCCGCACGATACTGATTCCCCCTGTTGCAAGGGACGATTAGAAATCCGTGGAAGCACCAAGTGCGTGTGAGCCGCACGATACTGATTCCCCCTGTTGCAAGGGATGATTAGAAATCCGCGGACGTGACCATCGACTGCATTGCTACAGAAGGACCACACACTTCAGACCAACCGAGCCACTGTTTTTTTTTTTCAAATGGGGAGGAAGCAATAGAAATCCGTGGAAGCGCCGAATCGCATCGTGGCCATGCTGCCTCGCAGCATGTGCGGATCAACAAATACATTTCTAAGGTTTGGGAAGCATTAGAAATCCGCGGAAGCGCCCATGGCATACCAGCCACGATTCTGCAGGCTGCGGGTCAACTAAAATATGCCCGAGGGGCCCCAGGATGAAATAGAAATCCGTGGAAGCAACCGTTATGCTACTCAATCCCTGCCTTTTCCAGGGACAAAAATAAATCCGCGGAAGCTTCCATGGCATACCAGCCACGATTCTGCAGGCTGCGGGTCAACTAAAATATCCCCGAGGGGCCCCAGGATGAAATAGAAATCCGTGGAAGCAACCGTTATGCTACACAATCCCTGCCTTTTCCAGGGACAAAAATAAATCCGCGGAAGCTTCCATGGCATACCAGCCACGATTCTGCAGGCTGCGGGTCAACTAAAATATGCCCGAGGGGCCCCAGGATGAAATAGAAATCCGTGGAAGCAACCGTTATGCTACTCAATCCCTGCCTTTTCCAGGGACAAAAATAAATCCGCGGAAGCTTCCATGGCATACCAGCCACGATTCTGCAGGCTGCGGGTCAACTAAAATATCCCCGAGGGGCCCCAGGATGAAATAGAAATCCGTGGAAGCAACCGTTATGCTACACAATCCCTGCCTTTTCCAGGGACAAAAATAAATCCGCGGAAGCTTCCATGGCATACCAGCCACGATTCTGCAGGCTGCGGGTCAACTAAAATATGCCCGAGGGGCCCCAGGATGAAATAGAAATCCGTGGAAGCAACCGTTATGCTACACAATCCCTGCCTTTTCCAGGGACAAAAATAAATCCGCGGAAGCGGTAAACAACGCAGCAGTGCAGTTTGCCTGCGAACGAAGTGACATGGAAAATAAATAAATAAAAAACTATATCCCTGGAAGCAAAGTCACGTGGGGAATTTTTTTTTTATGTATATATCCGTGGAAGCGCCGACTGCCTTTGGGACAGAATATGACATCACTTACTGTAAGCGGCAGAGCGATAATTAATCCGATATATCGTGCTGAGATCCAACGTACGGATTTCAAAACGAGGCTCAGTGAGCGGGTGCTGCGAACCGAATTATAAGACTACGGTATCAATCACATCGTCCGTCCAGTAATGAGAAGAATCGTTTAGAGCCCTTTGTAAATCCGCTGCTCGACGGAATTATCCCCGTGGAATTCAAAGTCAATTTGGTTTCACCGGGTCGGGAACGCCAGAGAGTGGGGTGAGCGGGTGAATGCGTGGGTGAGTGGGTGAGTGAATGCGTGGGTGAGTGGGTGAGTAAATGCGTGGGTGAGTGGGTGAGTAAATGCGTGGTTGAGTGAATGCGTGACTGAGTGAATGCGTGGGTGAGTGGGTGAGTGAATGCGTGGGTGAGTGGGTGAGTGAATGCGTGGGTGAGTGGGTGAGTGAATGCGTGGGTGAGTGGGTGAGTGAATGCGTGAGTGAGTGGGTGAGTGAATGCGTGGGTGAGTGGGTGAGTAAATGCGTGGGTGAGTGGGTGAGTGAATGCGTGGGTGAGTGGGTGAGTGAATGCGTGAGTGAGTGGGTGAGTGAATGCGTGAGTGAGTGGGTGAGTGAATGCGTGAGTGAGTGGGTGAGTGAATGCGTGAGTGAGTGGGTGAGTGAATGCGTGGGTGAGTGGGTGAGTGAATGCGTGAGTGAGTGGGTGAGTGAATGCGTGGGTGAGTGGGTGAGTGAATGTGTGAGTGAGTGGGTGAGTGAATGCGTGAGTGAGTGGGTGAGTGAATGCGTGGGTGAGTGGGTGAGTGAATGCGTGAGTGAGTGGGTGAGTGAATGCGTGGGTGAGTGGGTGAGTGAATGTGTGGGTGAGTGGGTGAGTGAATGCCTGAGTGAGTGGGTGAGAAAGTGGGTGAGCGGGTGAGTGGGTGGGTGAGTGAGTGAATGCGTGAGTGACTGGGTGAGTGAATGCGTGAGTGAATGGGTGAGAAAGTGGGTGAGCGGGTGAGTGAGGGAGTGAGTGGGTGAGTGAATGCGTGAGTGAGTGGGTGAGTGAGTGGGTGAGAGAGTGGGTGAGCCTGGTGAGTGAGTGGGTGAGTGAGTGAGATGGTGAGTGGGTGAGAGTGTGGGTGAGCGGGTGAATGCGTGCATGGGTGAGTGAGTGGGTGAGCGGGTGAATGCATGAATGATTGAGTGGGTGAGTGAGTGAGTGAGATGGTGAGTGGGTGAGAGTGTGGGTGAGGGGGTGAGAGAGTGGGTGAGTAGGTGAAAGCGTGAGTAGGTGAGTGAGTGAGTGAATGCATTAGTGAGATGGTGAGTGAGAGAGCAGGTGAGTGGGTGAATGCGTGAGTGGGTGAGCGAGTGAGTGAATGTGTGAGTGAATGCGTGAGTGAGATGGTGAGTGGGTGAGAGAGTGGGTGAGTGAGTGAATGCGTGAGTGACATGGTGAGTGCGTGAGAGAGTGAGTGAGTGAGTGAATACGTGAGTGAGACGGTGCGTGGGTGGGTTAATACGTGAAATAGATGGTGAATGCGTGAGAGAGTTAGTGAGTGGGTGAGTGAGCGGGTGAATGCTTGAGTGAGATGTTGAGTGGGTGAGTGAGTTGGTGAGTGGGTGAATACGTGAATCAGATGATGCGTGAGTGAGTAAATGCGTGATTGAGTGAGTGAATTAGTGAGTGAGTGAATGCGCGAGTGAGATGGTGAGTGGGTGAGAAAGTGGGTGAGTGAGTGAATGCGTGAATGAGATGGTGAGTGAGTGAGTGAATGTGTGAGTAGGTGAGTGAGTGGGTGAGTGAGTGAATGCGTGAGTGAGATGGTGAGTGGGTGAGAGAGTGGGTGAGTGGGTGAGAGAGTGGGTGAGTGGGTGAGAGAGTGGGTGAGTGGGTGAATGCTTGAGTAGGTGAGTGAGTGAGTGCGTGAGTGAGATGGTGAGTGGGTGAGAAAGTGAGTGAGTGGGTGAATGCGCGAGTGAGTGAGTGGGTGGGTGAGCGAACGCGTGAGTGAATGCGTGAGTGAGATGGTGAGTGGGTGAGAGAGTGGGTGAGTGCTTGAGTAGGTGAGTGAGTGAGTGCGTGAGTGAGATGGTGAGTGGGTGAGAAAATGAGTGAGTGGGTGAATGCGCGAGCGAGTGAGTGAGTGGGTGAGCGAACGCGTGAGTGAATGCGTGAGTGAGATGGTGAGGGAGTGAATGATTCAATGCATGTGAACTTTACATCACCGTGTCAGAACTCTAGAGACCGGGACGATGCAGTGCTGACATAAATCAGGAAGGACCTTCTTTTTTAACTGCATCACAAGCAGCATCGAAAACATTGCGCGCACCTAAATGCAACTCCGGTTTTCTGACTTGACCATACTTCCCCACAGATGGTCAGCGGAGAGGCGGGGGTTGAGATCTGTCTCTCCACCGATGTCATAGGCATGGAATGGGAATTGAACTCAGGTTTTTGCTGGTTTCGCCTCCGTCAAAACGAAACGTTTGCTCCCACAGCCTGTACAAACGCATCTTTAAAAAAAATAAACTAGTGTTATTGATTTATTTGACCACTCTTTTATTTTAGCAGGCGAGGCCCCACCGGGCGAAGCAGCTCTTTCTCATAAGCGACCTGGCCGTCGCAAATGATAGCTCAACGAAGTGGCTTATCATCATCATCTGCATCACCTTCATGATTTGGAAATGTACGGCAGCAGCGAAATCATCTCAGAGCGTGTTCATCAATGTGGAGGGAAAAGCCCCCGCGACCACGGGGAGAGAGAGAGAGAGACATCGCTAACTCCAAATATACAGCAGCAGCAGGCATCGTCAGGGTCGGGATCGAGCTCACGATCTCCTGTATACCAGGCGAAGTTGTTAACATCTCCTAGCCACCGTGATGATGATGATGAGAGAGATAGAGACACGCAAACTCCAAATATACAGCAGCAGGCGTCGTCAGGGTCGGGATCGAGCCCACGACCTCCTGTATACCAGGCGAGGTCGTCAACATCTCATAGCCACCGTGATGATGATGATGATGAGAGAGACATCGCTAACTCCAAATATACAGCAGCAGCAGGCATCGTCAGGGTCGGGATCGAGCCCACGATCTCCTGCATACCAGGCGAAATTGTTAACATCTCCTAGCCACCGTGATGATGATGATGATGAAGAGAGACACGCAAACTCCATATATACAGCAGCAGCAGGCATCGTCAGGGTCGGGATGGAACCCACGACCTCCTGTGAACCAGGCGAAGTAGTTAACATCTCCGAGCCACCGTGATGATGATGATGAAGAGAGACACGCAAACTCCAAATATACAGCAGGCATCGTCAGGGTCGGGATCAAACCCACGACGTCCTGTAAACCAGGCGAGGTAGTTAACATCTCACCACCATGTCGCCTTTTCCGGGTGAATCTTTGTCCTAGCGTGTTTTCTCTCTCTCCTCCTCCCCCATCTGTCCTGCAATGGATTTCCACCGGCTACTCCGCTCTACACCTGACATCAACCGGAGCGACCGGAATGCGCTAACCACTGTGCCACCACTCCATCATCACCACCACCACCAACATCACCACCATCACCATCACCACCATCACCATCACCACCACCATCACCATCACCACCACCATCACCACCACCACCACCATCACCACCACCATTACCATCACCACCACCATCACCACCACCATCACCATCACCACCACCATCACCACCACCATCACCATCACCACCACCATCACCACCACCATCACCACCACCACCATCACCACCATCACCACCATCACCATCACCACCATCACCACCAGCACCATCATCACCACCACCATCACCACCATCATCACCACCATCACCATCACCACCATCACCACCACCACCATCACCAACATCACCACCATCACCACCACCATCACAACCACCACCACCACCATCACCACCATCACCATCACCACCATCACCATCACCACCATCACCATCACCACCATCACCACCATCACCACCATCACCATCACCACCACCATCACCACCATCACCACCATCACCATCACCACCATCGCCACGATACCAAGGGCGTTCGCTTGCACACAGACAAAGATCAAAGATCCCCCGAGTAGCCTTAACAGACTGTAGGGGCAAGTGCTGTTAGCGAGCACTTATGAAGGCCGGATCTGAAAACAAGGGGGTGGGTGGCCAGCACCACGCCCGACCGTTTTTGTCTCCCCAGTGGCGATGTTTTTATCCACCGCACCAGGTACTCATTTGAGGCTGAGTCGACCTAGGGGAGGCCCAGGACCGGTTCAGATAATCGTCACTGGTGTTGGCCGTGAGCGGGAATCGAACCCGGGTCGCCAGGTTCGTAGCGCAGCGTAGCGCTAACCGCGCTGCGCTACCGCTCCCCACACACACTCACACACACACGTACACACACACACACACGTACACACACACTCACACACACACACACGTACACACGTACACACTCACACACACACGTACACACGTACACACTCACACACACACGTACACACTCACACACACGTACACACACACACGTACACACTTACACACACGTACACACACACGTACACACACACACGTACACACTCACACACACGTACACACTCACACACACACGTACACACACACGTACACACACACACACACGTACACACACACACGTACACTCACACACACACGTACACACACACGTACACACTCACACACACACGTACACACTCACACACACACCTACACACACACACACGTACACGCACACACGTACACACACACACACACGCACTCACACACACACGTATACACACACACACACACACGTACACACACACGTACACACTCACACACACACGTACACACGTACACACTCACACACACACACGTACATACACACACACTCACACACGTACACACGAACACACACACACACTCTCACACACGCACACGTACGTACACACATTCACGCAAACTGAAACCATCGTACAAGGAATCAAGTCTGCGTGAACCACACCGCTTTGCGTTCGCAATGCAAGTTAAAAAAGTACGATTATTTGTCTACATAGTGACTATTTTTGTTCCTGCGTGACCCATGTGACCATACCGACGTAACCAAAGAGAGCATGGATCCCTGCCGTCACGAAAGCTTCCAATCAAGATCGATACTCTGATCATATATTGGCACTGTCCTTGAAACTGATTGGTGCACACCAGAGACAGCTCAACACGCGGTTTTGTTGACATAAATTACGTCACTCGATTTTTGACCCACCCCCCACCCACACCCTCGTCACACGGCGTCACAAAAAGTCAGACCCCCCCCCACCCACTCAAAATATGACGTCACAAAGCTCTGCCCTCGCCCCCCCGCCCCGCACACCACCCCCCCCAAAAAATATATATTTTCATTTTGAAAATTAAAACATGCTTCAAATCGCTTCAAACCATTGCAGTGAGTATTTAATGTGGCGCTGCACTCTGATGTTGTAGGAGAACTAATTTATTTAAAAAAAAAGTCTATTTAATTAAGTAGAACGTGTTGTGTCTATATTTATTTAAAGTTGCTCAGTTTGATGTGACGTCACATTTCTCAAACACCCCCACCCCCCCTCCCCTCGTTACACATCGTCACAAATGTCTGACCCCCCCCCCTCCTCCCCAGGTGCGTGACGTCATTTATGGACAGCCCCAAAGGAGGGTGCCCTGAAACATGAATTTAGTTATTTAGTATCTCCCGTACCCTCTCCACGGACAACCCAACCTCTCATCCATCATTTTATTTTTCAAACGCATTTTTAATAATGCGGAACTATTTGGAAACTGGAAATCCCATTACATGCCGTGAAGAGGCCTGCCGTTTGCTATGGGCTCGCGCGTGTGCGTAGTAAAAATCGCCACTGGGGAAGACAAAGGCGGTCGGGCGTGGTTGCTGGCCACCCACCCCTCTGGTTGTGTGCCGTGCCGGCCTTCATAGGTGTTACTCGCTAACAGCACTTGCCCCGACAGTCTGAAACAGGCTATACGGGGGATCTTTGTCTTGTATGCGCGTGTGTGTGTCTGTGCGTGTCTGTGTGTGTCTGTGTGTTTGTGCGTGTCTCTGTCTGTGTGTGTCCGTGCGTGTCAGTCTGTGTATCTGTGCGTGTCAGTGTGTGTGTGTGTTTCTATGCGAACGTCTTCGCCGGTTAGAAACATTTAGGCTGGCCTGCCTACGATCCATCCTGGGTGTAACCAGGCTGGATTGTGTGAGGAGCTCACAAATTCTTGAAAGATCTGGGCAAGGTCCCATCGGTGAGCTCCTCCGGCAGGCAAGGCTGCGATGGCTGGGTCATGTAGCCCGCATGCCCAGCCACCGCATGCCGAAACATCTTTTGTTCGCCTGGATCGAGGGGGCTAAACGGGTGCGGCACGGGCTAGAGAAGAGATGGAGTGATGTGGTACAGGAGGACGTGGAGCTGAGTGGACTTGCCGATGACTGGTACCAGCGGTGTCAAGATCGGCCTCTGTGGAGGAGGCTCGTGAAGGATGCTACTGAGCAGTTGGAGGGAGTCGCCCTCTAACAACAACGGAGGGCGGAGGAGCGACGCTCAGAACAACGAGCGGAGCGCCGGGTGGCTAAAGCACAGCAGATTGGCACAGTAGGGGGCACAGGTGGTGCACCAGCCAGTCATCTCAGTCAGTCGACCCGTGCCACCTGGGTCTGCCCCGTGACCTCCTGCCCGCGGGCGTTCGACACTTCACGTGTCCTCAAGGTGCACATGGCCTGGCACAATCGTCGTGGTGACGTCACCGCCACTTAGTGGCGAAAGGCGGTTGTTGTTGTTGTTGCTGTGTGTCTGTGTGCGTGTTTGTGTGTGTCTGTGCGTCTGTGTGTGTCTGTGTGTGTCTGTGTGTGTCTGTGTGCGTGTTTGTGTGTGTGGGGTTGAAATCGATTGGACTCAGACAGAACGAGAATTGAGGAACGACCCTTACAGCCGAACGGGCGGGGCGGGGTGGCGGGGGCGAACGAGGGGAGGGGCGTGGTGGAGGTGGTGGAGGGGGTGGTGAGGGTGATGGAGAAGGTGGTGGTGGAGGTGGTGGTGGTGGTGGAGGTGGTGGTGAGGGTGATGGAGAAGGTGGTGGTGGAGGTGGTGGTGGTGGAGGTGGTGGTGAGGGTGGTGGAGAAGGTGGTGGAGGTGGTGGGGGTGGTGGTGGTGGTGGTGGTGATGGTGGAGGTGGTGGTGAGGGTGGTGGGGGTGTTGGTGGTGAGGGTGGTGGAGAAGGTGGTGGTGGAGATGGTGGTGGTGAGGGTGGTGGTGGTGGTGGTGGTGGTGCAGGTGGTGGTGGTGGTGGTGGTGGGAGCGGAGTGGACGAGTGGTATAATGGGAGAACGGATGGGGAGACAGTGATCCGAGCAGAGAGGAGTTGAAAACACTGGGCGGACGAGGGTGGAGGAGGTGGGGGGGTGAGAAGGAGGAGGATGAAAGGGGGGGAGGAGGACGAGGAGGAGGGAGGAGGAGGGAGAGGAGGAGGATGAGGAAAGAGAGGAGAAGGTGGAGGAGGGAGGAGAAGGAAGGAGGGAGTAGGTGGAGGTGGAGGAGGAGGGAGGAGAAGGGAGGATGAGGAGGAGGAGGAGGAGGTGGAGGGAGGAGGCTGGAGCAGGATTAGGAGGAGCAAAGACGATGTTGGGGGTGGAGGAGGAGAGGGTTGGAGTAGGTGCAAGAGAGGGTGGAGGAGTGGAAGAGGAGAATGTGGAGCAAGCGAGGATGGGTGAGGAGGAGGATGAGGAGGATGAGGAGGAGGATGTGCAGGAGGAGAATGAGGAGGAGGAGGGGTAGAGGGTATAGAGGAGGTTGAGTTCGTCGAGAAGTGGACGAGGTAGACGAGGTGAAGGAGGGGGAGCGGCTTCGTCGATCAGTGCCAAATCACCGCGATCCCTCGCGCCCCACCACGTGACCTCGCCACTGTGACGTCTCTCTAATCCGTCCGCGTGACGGTAATCGATAGCGAATCTCCACGTCAGCAGTTTCTGATCGCGACCACGCCCCCCACCCTCGCCCCGCCCCCCCCACCCACCCTCGCCCCGCCCCCTCGCTACGTGTGCGTGCCCTACGTCATGTCGAGTTACCCTCCACCAGGACGCGTTCTGGAACGTGACAATTCCTAAACCGCGCGGTGCTTAGAGCGGCCTCCACCGACAATACACAGATGGCGAACAAACACAACACCCACCCATCACCACCACCATCATCGTGGTGGTGGTGGTGGTGATGGTGTCGTCACAAAACCCAACAATTGTTTCAAACGGTGTGGCGGGCAACCTCACTCACTCACACTCACACACTGAAAGTGTGTGTCGGGCAAGCTCACTCACTCACACTCACACACTGAAAGTGTGTGTCGGGCAAGCTCACTCACTCACACTCACACACTGAAAGTGTGTGTCGGGCAAGCTCACTCACTCACACTCACACACTGAAAGTGTGTGTCGGGCAAGCTCACTCACTCACACTCACACACTGAAAGTGTGTGTCGGGCAAGCTCACTCACTCACACTCACACACTGAAAGTGTGTGTCGGGCAAGCTCACTCACTCACACTCACACACTGAAAGTGTGTGTCGGGCAAGCTCACTCACTCACACTCACACACTGAAAGTGTGTGTCGGGCAAGCTCACTCACTCACACTCACACACTGAAAGTGTGTGTCGGGCAAGCTCACTCACTCACACTCACACACTGAAAGTGTGTGTCGGGCAAGCTCACTCACTCACACTCACACACTGAAAGTCCGGGCCCCATCCCATCTCGCTGCAAATGAACGAAGATCACGGGCACCAGGTCACCATCTCATCTGGCTCGCAGCCAAGGCGAGATGAAGGCAGTACAGCGAGTGGCACGATTCCCATCCGTACGGGGATCGAGCGTTGCCCCCTCCCTCCCTTCCTCCCTCCCCGCTCGCGCGATGCGTCGTTCTCCCGGGCTACTCCCGGCTTCCTCGTCCGTCTGGAACGCGCTCGTCCCCGTCCGACGTGAGGATGCCGGCGGGAGCTGCGTTGCGCTTTGGCATCTCGCGTTAAAGGATGTTGAGATGTTAACTACCTCGCCTGGTATACAGGCGGTCGTGGGTTCGATCCCGACCCTGACACCTGTTATATATCTGGAGTTTGCGTGTCTCTCTCATCGTCATCATCATCACGGTGGCTAGGATATGTTAATTACCTCGCCTGGTACACGGGAGGTCGTGGGTTCGATCTCCACTCTGACGATACCTGCTGCTGCTGTATATTTGGAGTTTGCGTGTTGCTCTCTCATCATCATCACGGTGGCTAGGAGATGTTAACTACCTCGCCTGGTATACAGGTAGGTCGTGGGTTCGATCTCCACTGATGGTGCCTGCTACTGCTGTATATTTGGAGTTTGCGTGTCTCTCATCATCATCATCATCACGGTGGCTGGGATATGTTAACTACCACGCCTGGTATACAGGAGGTCGTGGGTTCGATCTCCACTGATGGTGCCTGCTACTGCTGCTGTATATTTGGAGTTTGCGTGTCTCTCTCTCATCATCATCATCATCACGGTGGCTAGGAGATGTTAACTACCTTGCCTGGTGTACAGGAGGTCGTGGGTTCGATCTCCACTCTGACGATGCCTGCTGCTGTATATTTGGAATTTGCGTGTTGCTCTCTCATCATCATCATCATCACGGTGGCTATGAGATGTTCACTACCTCGCCTGGTACACAGGAGGTCGTGGGTTCGATCTCCACTCTGACGATGCCTGTTGCTATATATTTGGAGTTTGCGTGTCTCTCTCATCATCATCATCATCGCGGTGGCTAGGAGATGTTAACTACCTCGCCTGGTACACAGGAGGTCGTGGGTTCGATCTCCACTCTGACGATGCCTGCTGCTGTATATTTGGAGTTTGCGTGTCTCTCTCTCATCATCATCACGGTGGCTAGGAGATGTTAACTACCTCGCCTGGTATACAGGTAGGTCGTGGGTTCGATCTCCACTGATGGTGCCTGCTACTGCTGCTCTATATTTGGAGTTTGCGGTGTCTCTCTCTCTCTCTTTATTCCTGTGGACGCGTGGATTATTCTCCAGGTCCTCCGGTTTTTTCCTCCCTCCACATTTAGAATGAACTTGAATCACGCGTTTAGACAATTTGCCTGCTATAAGTTTTCACGAGATGATGACGACGACGATGATGATGATAAGCCACTAGCGTTGAGCTATCATCTGTGATAGCCAGCTCGCTTCTGAAAGCTACATAGCAGCTGGTGAAATAAAAAAAAATAGTTTAGTTTTAGAGTATGTGCCCGCTATACATTTCCACGTGATGATGCTGCTGCTGATGATGATGATAATCCACTAGCGTTGAGCTCAGTGGGAAGGCGGGCCATACCCTGTAAAATGCCAAAAACTATTTCAGATTACGATGACCATTATTGCCGTGTTATCGTTCGTCGCTGGCTGGCGATAATTCCTTGAACTCATCGACCAGGGTAGCATCGCGACAGCCACCGCTGACGCTCACGCACGGTAATAAGGTTCATTGGAAAGTATTTCAAACGCGCGTTAATCACCAAACAGAAGAAAGGCTAAAGCGAGGCCGCTGTCGGTAAGATCGAAGTGTGTGGCGTCCGACCCCGGAATCGCAGAGCGCGGGTGTTGTTGTTATTGTTGTTGTTTGTTGTTGTTGTTGTTGTTTTTATTGTTGTTGTTGTTGTGGTTGTTGTTGTTGTTGTTATTGTTGTTATTGTTATTGTTGGTGTTATTGTTGTGGTTGTTGTTGTTGTTATTGTTGTTATTGTTGTTATTGTTGTTATTGTTGTTGTTGTTATTGTTGTTGTTGTTATTGTTGTTATTGTTGTTATTGTTGTTGTTGTTGTTTTTATTGTTGCTATTGTTATTGTTGTTATTGTTGTTATTGTTGTTATTGTTGTTGTTATTGTTGTTATTGTTGTTGTTATTGTTGTTGTTGTTGTTGTTATTGTTGTTGTTGTTGTTGTTATTGTTATTGTTGTTATTGTTGTTGTTATTGTTATTGTTGTTATTGTTGTTGTTATTGTTGTTATTGTTGTTGGGAGGGAGGGCGACGACTTACAGGCTCGTGGTGTCTCGGCGTGCTTTGTGGCACACACTTGCGCTGGGAGTCGTTGCGGTGAGCGCTCTACGCCCGGCTAACCCCGAGATCGATGCCTCCCTCCTGGGTGCCCACAGTCGGGGGTTTTTCTTCTCGTTTCCACTCACGAACACTACAACCAGTCCACCTCGAGACTCGCCCCGGGGGTCGACTCAGCTTAGGGCCAACCCGCCGGCGAGGGTTTTCGACGCCTCGAAGCGCACCTAGCCTGGCACGGGCATTCGCCAAACCCTAGCCCAACGCCGGCGACGGATCTCTGCGGCGCTACCCGGGGCCTCGTCCTCCCCAGCCAAGGTCGGCCCAGCCTCTAAAACGCGTGAGCGGGGATTGCGGCGGCGAGCATCCAACAGCGTTCGCTGCGAGGGAGACAAAGGCGGCCCTGAGGGGGCGCCGAGACACCAACCGGCCACTCGCGCAGCGGCACAGGAGTGGGCGCCGGTGGCTACTCGCTCACGGCACTTGGCGCCGACAGGGCGAGAGGAGGTGGTGGTGGTGGGGGGGGAGGAGGTGGGGGAGGTGATGGAGGAGGAGGTGGAGCAAGAGGTGGGGGAGGAGGAGGAGGAGGTGGGGGAGGAGGAGGAGGAGGAGGAGGTGGGGGAGGAGGAGGTCGAGGAGGAGGTGGAGGAGGAGGAGTTGGAGGAGGTGGGGGAGGAGGAGGTCGAGGAGGAGGTGGAGGAGTTGGAGGAGGTGGGGGAGGTGGGGGAGGAGGAGGTGGAGGAGGTGGAGCAAGAGGTGGGGGAGGCGGAGGAGTTGGGGGAGGAGGAGGTCGAGGAGGTGGGGGAGGCGGAGGAAGAGGAAGTGGAGCAAGAGGTGGGGGAGGAGGAGGAGGTGGGAGAGGTGGGGGAGGTGGAGGAGGAGGAAGTGGAGGAGGTGGGGGAGGTGGAGGAGGAGGTGGGAGAGGTGGGGGAGGTGGAGGAGGAGGAAGTGGAGGAGGTGGGGGAGGTGGAGGTGGAGCAAGAGGTGGGGGAGGTGGAGGAGGAGGAGGAGGTGAGGGAGGAGGAATTATAAACGCGACACGAACAAAAAAAAAGAACAGTATAAACTTTGTGCAAGAGCCCAGAAGTGTGGCCACCACGTCTACGCCTCTCTATGAGTTAGACTTCTCCAGCAAATCTGGCTGTCACCTGATGATGCTGGTTGTGATTACTGGCGAAACGTCGTGCTCAGATTGTAAATGTTGTGGCGTGGGTGTTAAACACGTAACCGGTGTGGTGTACTAGTACACTACACTATACACTACACTACTATACACTACACTATACACTAGTGGTGTACTAGTATACTACACTATACACTACACTATACACTACACTATACACTCCACTATACACTACACTATACATTAGTGCTGTACTAGTATACTACACTATACACTACACTATACACTACACTATATACTGGTGTTGTACTAGTATACTACACTATACACTACACTATACACTAGTGCTGTACTAGTATACTACACTATACACTACACTATACACTACACTATACACTCCACTATACACTACACTATACACTAGTGCTGTACTAGTATACTACACTATACACTACACTATACACTAGTGCTGTACTAGTATACTACACTATACACTACACTATACACTACACTATACACTAGTGCTGTACTAGTATACTACACTATACACTACACTATACACTACACTATACACTACACTATACACTACACTATACACTAGTGCTGTACTAGTATACTACACTATACACTCCACTATACACTACACTATACACAAGTGCTGTACTAGTATACTACACTATACACTACACTATACACTACACTATACACTAGTGCTGTACAAGTATACTACACTATACACTACACTATACACTACACTATACACTAGTGCTGTACTAGTATACTACACTATACACTACACTATACACTACAATATACACTAGTGCTGTACTAGTATAATACACTATACACTACACTATACACTACACTATACACTAGTGCTGTACTAGTATACTACACTATACACTACACTATACATTAGTGTTGTACTAGTATACTACACTATACACTACACTATACACTAGTGCTGTACTAGTATACTACACTATACACTACACTATACACTATACACTAGTTCTGTACTAGTATACTACACTATACACTACACTATACTACCACCATAATCACCACTACCATCATCACCACCACCACCATCGTCACCACCACCATGATCACCATCATCATCATCACCACCATCACCACCACCATCATCATTAGCGGCATGAAGATGCATAGAGACCCATGGTGATACATCAGTGACACATTACTGTATAGACTAGCCACAGTCAATTGTTGCTATGTAAAACCAAAACATGGACCCATAGACATACATAGAAACCCACAGAGATACATAGCGACCCATAGAGACACATAGAGATATATAGAGTCCCATGGAGATACATAGATACACGTTAAACCCCGGTTAATAACATTTAGGCTGGCCTGCCTACGATCCATCCTGGGTTTAACCTGCAGGCTGGATTGTGTGAGGAGCTCACAAATCCTTGAAAGATCTGGGACAAAGTCCCATCGGTTTGCTCCTCCGGCAGGCAAGGCTGCGGTGGCTGGGTCATGTAGCCCGCATGCCCAGCCACCGCATGCCGAAACAGCTTTTGTTCGGCCGGATCGAGGGGGCTAAACGGGTGCGGCACGGGCTAGAGAAGAGATGGAGTGATGTGGTACAGGAAGACGTGGAGCTGAGTGCACTTGCCGATGACTGGTACCAGCGGAGTCAAGATCGGCCTCTGTGGAGGAGGCTCGTGAAGGACGCTACTGGGCAGTTGGAGGCAGTCGCCCTCCAACAACAACGGAGGGCGGAGGAGCGACGCTCAGAACAACGAGCGGAGCGCCGGGTGGCTAAAGCACAGCAGGTTGGCACAGTAGGGGGCACAGGTGGTGCATCAGCCAGTCATCTCAGTCATCTCAATCAGTCAACCCGTGGCACCTGGGTCTGCCCCGTGACCTCCTTCCAGCGGGCGTTCGACACTTCACGTGGCCTCAAGGTGCACATAGCCTGGCACAAGCGTCGTGGTGACGTCACCGCCACTTAGTGGCGAATGGCGGTTGTCTCTGTGCGCGTGTGTGTCTGTGTGTGTCTCTGTGTGTTTGCCTGTGCCTGTGTATGTATCTGTGTGTCTGTGCGTGTGTGTGTATGTGTGTATCTGTGTATGTCTGTGTGTGTGTCTGTGCGTGTTTCTGTATATGTGTGTCTGTGTGTGTCTCGGTGTGTGTCTCTGTGTGTGTGTCTCTGCGCGTGTGTGTGTCTGTGTGTGTCGCTGTGTGTCTGCCTGTGCCTGTGTATGTATCTGTGTGTCTGTGCGTGTGTGTGTCTGTGTGTATGTGTGTATCTGTGTATGTCTGTGTGTGTGTCTGTGCGTGTTTCTGTATATGTGTGTATCGGTGTGTGTCTCTGTGTGTGTGTCTGTAAGCGTGTGTGTCTGTGCGCGCGTGTGTGTGTCTGTGTGTTCGCGTGTGTATGTATGTGTGTGTCAATCTGTCTGCCTGTGTGTATGTGAGGTTTCAATTACAGGGGAGGTTACTTTGATTGCTACGTTGCGGGGCTAATGAAGGGGAGGGGAGGATAGGGTTTCGAGGGGCGGTGTTTGGGTGTTCTTTGTCCCTCCAGTAATTGCAGGCGTCTTGGATGGAGAACAATCAGCCCCGGTCGTCAAAATCGGTGGTGTATGTCTGTGTGTGTGTGTTTCTCTGTGTGTCTCTCTGTGTGTGTGTCTGTGCGTGTGGTGTCCGTGGATGCGTTCCTGAAAAAAAGTTCAGCGCTAAAGCTGGGGATGGAAAAAACAAAACGCGTTCATGTTTATCAATTTTCCTGCGTCTGTCTTTGTGTGTGTGTGTGTGTGTCCACGTGTGTGTGTGTCTGTGTGTGTCTTCCTCTGTGTGTGTCTGTGTGTGTGGGGAGCGGTGGTGGAGTGGTTAGCGCTACGCTGCGCTACGAACCCGACGACCCTAGCGGAAGCATGGGCTTCCACTAGGGCGACTTAGCCTCAAATGAGTACCTGGTGCGGTGTGTAGTAAACATCGCCACTGGGGGAGACAAAGGCGGCCGGGCGTGGTGCTGGCCACCCACCCCCTCGTGTGCCGTGCCGGCCTTCATAGGTGCTGCTCGCTAACAGCACTTGCCCCAACAGTCTAAGAAGATACAGGGGATCTTTGTCTGTATCTGTGTGTGTCTGTGTGTGTCTGTACGTGTGTCTATGTGAGTATGTGTATTGTGTCTGTCAGCCTCTGTGTTTGTGTGTGCGTGTCTGTTTTTATGTGTCTCTGTGTGTGTCTGTACGTGAGTCTGGCTCTGTGTGTGTGTCCGTGTGTGTCTGTGTGTGTCTGTATGTATGTGTGTCTACCTGTGTCTCTGTGTGTGTGTCTGTATGTGTCTGTCTGTGTCTGTGTGTCTCTGTGTGAGTGTGTGTCTGTGTGTGTCTGTATGTATGTGTGTCTGCCTGTGTCTCTGTGTTTGTCTATATGTGTGTATGTATGTGTGTCTGCATGTGTCTCTGTGTGTGTCTGTATGTGAGTCTGGCCCTGTGTCTGTGTGTCTCTGTGTGAGTGTGTGTCTGTGTGTGTGTCAGTATGTATGTGTGTCTGCCTGTGTCACTGTGTATGTGTCTGTATGTGTGTCTAGCTCTGTGTGTGTCCGTGTGTGTCTATGTGTGTCTATGTGTGTGTATGTATGTATGTGTGTCTGCCTGTGTCTCTGTGTGTGTCTATATGTGTGTATGTATGTATGTGTGTCTACCTGTGTCTCTGTGTGTGTGTGTCTGTATGTGTGTCTGGCTGTGTCTGTGTGTGTCTGTGTGAGTGTGTGTCTGTGTGTGTCTGTAAGTGTGTCTGGCTGTGTCTGTGTGTGTCTGTGTGAGTGTGTGTCTGTGTGTGTGTCTGTATGTATGTATGTCTGGCTGTGTCTGTGTGTGTCTGTGTGAGTGTGTGTCTGTGTGTGTGTCTGTATGTATGTCTGGCTGTGTCTGTGTGTGTCTGTGTGAGTGTGTCTGTGTGAGTGTGTGTCCGTATGTATGTGCGTCTACCTGTGTCTCTGTGTGTGTGTCTGTATGTGTGTCTGGCTGTGTGTGTGTGAGTGTGTGTCTGTGTGTGTCCGTATGTATGTGTGTCTGGCTGTGTCTGTGTGTGTGTCTGTATGTATGTGCGTCTACCTGTGTCTCTGTGTGTGTGTCTGTATGTGTGTCTGGCTGTGTCTGTGTGTGTCTGTGTGAGTGTGTCTGTGTGAGTGTGTGTCCGTATGTATGTGTGTCTGGCTGTGTCTGTGTGTGTGTGTCTATATGTGTGTATGTATGTATGTGTGTCTACCTGTGTCTGTGTGTGTGTCTGTATGTGTGTCTGGCTGTGTCTGTGTGTGTCTGTGTGAGTGTGTCTGTGTGAGTGTGTGTCCGTATGTATGTGCGTCTACCTGCGTCTCTGTGTGTGTGTCTGTGTGTGTGTCTGTATGTGTGTCTGGCTGTGTCTGTGTGTGTCTGTGTAAGTGTGTGTCTGTGTGTGTGTCTGTATGTCTGTGTGTCTGGCTGTGTCTGTGTGTGTCCGTGTGTCTCCCTGCGCGTGTATGTGAGGTTTCAATGACGGTGGCGGCTGCTTCGATTGCTACGTTGCGAGGGTGATGAAGGGGAGGATGAGGAGGGAGCGCTGAGCTTTTTTCTCCTCCGGTAATTGCAGGCGTTTTGGAGGAATAATAAAAAAGAATAATCAGCCGCGGGTATCACCATCGCGAGTGGCTTCACAGAACGCCCCGGGCATGGCAGTCCTCTCTTAACGCGCTCGTAGCAAGCAGCAACAGCAGGTGGTAGTGGTGGTGGTAGTGGTGGTAGTGGTGGTAGTGGTGGTGGTAGTGGTGGTAGTGGTGTTGGTAGTGGTGGAAGTAGTGGTGCTAGTTGTGGTATTATTGGTAGTGGTGGTAGTAGTGGTGGTAGTGGTGGTGGTAGTGGTGGTAGTAGTGGTGGTAGTGGTGGTAGTGGTGGTGGTAGTGGTGGTAGTGGTGGTGGTAGTGGTGGTGGTAGTGGTGGTGGTAGTGGTGGTAGTAGTGGTGGTAGTGGTGGTGGTGGTAGTGGTAGTTTGGGTAGTGGTGGTAATAGTGGTGGTAGTGGTGGTAGTGGTGGTAGCAGTCTGTTGAGGCTACACGGGGGATCTTTGTCTGTGTGGCATAGGTGCTGCTACTCGCTAACAGCACTTGCCCCCACAGTCTGTCGAGGCTACACGGAGGATCTTTGTCTTTGTATGTGTGTCATACATGGTGCTGCTCGCTAACAGAACTTGCCCCTACACTCTGTCGAGGCTACACGGGGAATCTTTGTCTGTGTGGCATAGGTGCTGCTACTCGCTAACAGCACTTGCCACTACAGTCTGTCGAGGCTACACGGGGAATCTTTGTCTGTGTGGCATAGGTGCTGCTACTCGCTAACAGCACTTGCCCCTACACTCTGTCGAGGCTACACGGGGGATCTTTGTCTGTGTGTCATACATAGTGCTGCTCGCTAACAGCACTTGCCCCTACACTCTTTCGAGGCTACACGGGGGATCTTTTTCTGTGTGTCACAGGTGCTGCTACTCGCTAACAGCACTTGCCCCTACACTCTTTCGAGGCTACACGGGGGATCTTTGTCTGTGTGGCATAGGTGCTGCTACTCGCTAACAGCACTTGCCCCTACAGTCTGTCGAAGCTACACGGGGGATCTTTGTCTTTGTCTGTGTGGCATAGGTGGTGTTGCTGCTCGCTAACAGCACTTGCCCCTACACTCTGTCGAGGCTACACGGGGGATCTTTGTCCGTTGGTGAGACGCCAACAACGCGTGCCACGCATTGTAGTCTGCCTGTCTGTCCGCTTGTTGTCATATTCTCATCCGTCGTTTGTATTTTTAACACGAAGCAGAGCAATAATATCATCTCCCAGACATCTCTCGCCCCATCCTCCCCCACCCACCCGGCTAACGCGAATGGCAAAACTCGAACCGATTACGCCTCGCCCGCGAGATAGGCGAAGAGAGAGAGAGGGAGGTAGGGGGGGAGTGGGAGAGAGAGACCCTACAGCACAATCAGGTTGGATACAAAGCAGTCGCTGACGCTCAGACACAGAACAACCCTTTGCCCTTCCCCCACCGCCTCCCGTGTAGCCTGCAGAGAGAAAAAAAAACAGTTTTGGGGGCAAGCGCTGTCAGAGAACAGCAGCACCCTTCCAAGGCGGGCACTGTGGCGAACGAGGGTTGGTTGAGTGGCCAGTATCACGCCCGGTCATCCCATTCCTCCAGCACATCACCCACGCACCAATAAAGGCAAAGATAGCCCCGTGTTGGGGGCAAGTGCTCTTGGCAAAAAAGCAGCGCCCTACGAACGCCGGCGTTGTGCCACAAGATGTGGGTGGATGGGTGGGGGAGTGGTGGTGGTGGTGGTGGTGGCAAACGATCAACCACGCCCGCTACCCACATTTTACCCCACCAAGACCACCACCACCACCACCACCGCCGCCGCCGCAACGATCACCAGCATCCTCGTGGTCAAGCTCATCACACGCAAGATAAAACGGCCGTGTGCAAACAATTGGGGAGACGGCGTGGAGGTCACCATGATCCACAAACCCCCCGGCTCCGTCACCGTTGCTCCCCCTACTCTCTCCTCTCTCTCCTCTCTCTCATCTCTCTCCTCTCTCTCTCTCCTCTCTCTCCGCGTCGATAGACTCTGGAAGGGTTTGGCGGCGGGCCGAGCTGAAGGAAGACGAGAGCTTGGGGTTCGCCGTGATTATGATGATGATGCGGGAAAACCCGACAAGCAATGGGGGCATCGTCCCCCAAAATGCCTCCGGGCGTCTGCGACCTGAACCCCTTGAACTCAGACGAGGCACAATATTTAAATCTAAACGGGTCGGCGTGCGCGCCAACGCTCTGTTAAATGTGGCGTATACAAAGCTTTGGTTGCCTCGGGGGAGGGGGCGGGGGGGGGTAGTGTAGCAGGTTTGGGGGGGGGGGGAGAAGTCGTCAGTTCTCAGCCCTCCTCGCCCCGTCGAACGGCGTCTCATTTATCACCAGTGCCGCCGACCCGTTCACTCGGCTGTCCTGCTCGGACCGTCCACTCACCCGCTCGCTAACACTCGCCCGCCCGCCCGACTGCTAATCCACCATTCCCAGCCTCCCACCCCATTCACTCACTCGCTAATCTGCCCACCCCAACGCTCCAATCATTCACTCGGCTCGCTCGCCCACTCATCGACCGTGACTCTTGCTCACTCGCTCGCTCGCTCGCTCAATCCACATGTCCACTCTGCCACGTATTCACTCGCTCGCTCGCTCGCTCAATCCACATGTCCACTCTCCCACGTATTCACTCACTCGCTCGCTCAATCCACATGTCCACTCTGCCACGTATTCACTCACTCGCTCGCTCAATCCACATGTCCACTCCCCCACGTATTCACTCACTCACTCGCTCAATCCACATACACGCACTACCACCTATTCACTCACTCGCTCACTCAATCCACATGTCCACTCTGCCACGTATTCACTCACTCGCTCGCTCAATCCACATGTCCACTCCCCCACGTATTCAATAACTCGCTCGCTCAATCCACATGTCCACTCCCCCACGTATTCACTCACTAGCTCGCTCGCTCAATCAACATGTCCACTCTGCCAAGTATTCACTCACTCACTCGCTCAATCCACATGTCCACTCCCCCACGTATTCACTCACTCGCTCGCTCAATCCACATGTCCACTCTGCCACGTATTCACTCGCTCGCTCGCTCAATCCACATGTCCACTCTGCCACGTATTCACTCACTCGCTCGCTCGCTCAATCCACATGTCCACTCTGCCACGTATTCACTCACTCGCTCGCTCAATCCACATGTCCACTCTGCCACCTATTCACTCACTCGCTCGCTCGCTCAATCCACATGTTCACTCTCCCACGTATTCACTCACTCGCTCGCTCAATCCACATGTCCACTCTGCCACGTATTCACTCACTCGCTCGCTCAATCCACATGTCCACTCCCCCACGTATTCACTCACTCACTCGCTCAATCCACATACACGCACTACCACCTATTCACTCACTCGCTCACTCAATCCACATGTCCACTCTGCCACGTATTCACTCACTCGCTCGCTCAATCCACATGTCCACTCCCCCACGTATTCAATCACTCGCTCGCTCAATCCACATGTCCACTCCCCCACGTATTCACTAACTAGCTCGCTCGCTCAATCAACATGTCCACTCTGCCAAGTATTCACTCACTCACTCGCTCAATCCACATGTCCACTCCCCCACGTATTCACTCACTCGCTCGCTCAATCCACATGTCCACTCTGCCACGTATTCACTCGCTCGCTCGCTCAATCCACATGTCCACTCTGCCACGTATTCACTCACTCGCTCGCTCGCTCAATCCACATGTCCACTCTGCCACGTATTCACTCACTCGCTCGCTCGCTCAATCCACATGTCCACTCCCCCACGTATTCACTCACTCGCTCGCTCAATCCACATGTCCACTCTGCCACGTATTCACTCACTCACTCGCCTCGCTCAATCCACATGTCCACCTCCCCCACGTATTCACTCACTCGCTCGCTCAATCCACATGTCCACTCTGCCACGTATTCACTCACTCGCTCGCTCAATCCACATGTCCACTCCGCCACCTATTCACTCACTCACTCGCTCGCTCAATCCACATGTCCACTCCCCCACGTATTCACTCACTCGCTCGCTCGCTCAATCCACATGTCCACTCCCCCACGTATTCACTCACTCACTCGCTCGCTCAATCCACATGTCCACTCCCCCACGTATTCACTCACTCGCTCGCTCAATCCACATGTCCACTCTGCCACGTATTCACTCACTCGCTCGCTCAATCCACATGTCCACTCCCCCACGTATTCACTCACTCGCTCGCTCAATCCACATGTCCACTCTGCCACGTATTCACTCACTCACTCGCTCAATCCACATGTCCACTCTGCCACGTATTCACTCACTCGCTCGCTCGCTCAATCCACATGTCCACTCCCCCACGTATTCACTCACTCGCTCGCTCAATCCACATGTCCACTCTGCCACCTATTCACTCACTCGCTCGCTCGCTCAATCCACATGTCCACTCCCCCACGTATTCACTCACTCGCTCGCTCAATCCACATGTCCACTCCCCCACGTATTCACTCGCTCGCTCGCTCGCTCAATCCACATGTCCACTCCCCCACGTATTCACTCACTCACTCGCTCGCTCAATCCACATGTCCACTCCCCCACGTATTCACTCACTCGCTCGCTCGCTCAATCCACATGTCCACTCCCCCACGTATTCACTCACTCGCTCGCTCGCTCAATCCACATGTCCACTCTGCCACGTATTCACTCACTCGCTCGCTCAATCCACATGTCCACTCCCCCACGTATTCACTCCCTCACTCGCTCAATCCACATGTCCACTCCCCCACGTATTCACTCACTCACTCGCTCGCTCAATCCACATGTCCACTCCCCCACGTATTCACTCACTCGCTCGCTCAATCCACATGTCCACTCCCCCACGTATTCACTCACTCGCTCGCTCAATCCACATGTCCACTCTGCCACGTATTCACTCACTCACTCGCTCAATCCACATGTCCACTCCCCCACGTATTCACTCACTCGCTCGCTCAATCCACATGTCCACTCTCCCACGTATTCACTCACTCGCTCGCTCAATCCACATGTCCACTCCCCCACGTATTCCCTCACTCGCTCGCTCAATCCACATGTCCACTCCCTCACGTATTCACTCACTCGCTCGCTCAATCCACATGTCCACTCTGCCACGTATTCACTCACTCGCTCGCTCAATCCACATGTCCACTCCCCCACGTATTCACTCACTCACTCGCTCGCTCAATCCACATGTCCACTCCCCCACGTATTCACTCACTCGCTCGCTCAATCCACATGTCCACTCTGCCACGTATTCACTCACTCGCTCGCTCGCTCAATCCACATGTCCACTCTGCCACGTATTCACTCACTCGCTCGCTCGCTCAATCCACATGTCCACTCTCCCACGTATTCACTCACTCACTCACTCGCTTATCCACATACACGCACTACCATCTATTCACTCACTCACTAATCCACTTACCCACACTACCACCTATTCACTCACTCACTCGCTTATCCACTTATCCACACTACCGCCTATTCACTCACTCACTCGCTTATCCACATACACGCACTACCATCTATTCACTCACTCGCTCGCTCAATCCACTTACCCACACAACCATCTATTCACTCACTCACTCGCTAATCGACTAACCCACACAACTACCTATTAACTCACTCACTCACTCGCTAATCCACATACCCACAATACCACCTATTCACTCACTCGCTAATCCACTTATCCCCACTACCACCTATTCACTCACTCGCTCGCTCGCTAATCCACATACCCACGTATTCATTCCCTCACTTGCTCGCTCACTTAAGCAGCGATCCACCCGGCATTCAATTCACTCCATCGATGTCTCACCCATCCACCTACCCAACTCGTTCACTACTCACTCGCTCCTCGTTTAATCCAAACTGCCCCACCTGGGCACTCAATCACTCGCTCACCCATCCACCCACTCACCCATTCACTCGCCGCCCTTTGCCCACGCCTCTCCTGAGACGCTACGCGACTTTCCGAACGCTCAATGTCACGATCGATTTCCCTTGGACGGAACGCGGAAGTCTCGTGTTAAAACATTGAACTTTGCACCACCAATAATTCAGCGGCATTGCACCTCGGATTAGCACGGTTGGCTACGTACGGTACGGAAGGCGTTTAACATAAATGCGCACCTCCGATCATCGGGCACGGTTGGCTACGTACGGTGCAGAAGAAGTTCAACATACATGCGTACCTCCAATTAGACACAATTGGCTAGGTGCGATGTGAAAAAAGTTCAACATGCATTCCTCCGAGAGGCACGATTGGCTACGTGCGGTGCAGAAGAAGTTAAAAATACAACTGGATGTTATAATCAAAAAGAGAACAAATGGCTCAATGGGACAGTGTCTACAGGAAAGCCACCCTCACGGATGCCTACCTAAATCCTGACCAACACCACCATCCATCCAAGAAGGATTCCATCATCAAAACTCTCCACCATAGAGCCCGATGTATTTCCGACCATCACCACCTAGCCAGTGAACTGGAGCACGTACACCAAGCCCTCAAGATGAATGGATATTCAGACTACACAAATCCGTAAAGCTATCACGCCAACCATTCGGAAAGAACCATCTGAGGACCCAATGAAAACCATCACCTTGCCATACATAGCAGGGGTCACCAAAATATTTCCAAAATCATGAGCAAACACAAGATCCAGGTTAGATTTAACACAGTACATACAATTCATGATCTGATCCCATCTGTGAAGGATGTGATCGCTGACATGCAAAACCCCGGCGTCTACAAACTTAAGCTGTGTCTGCGGCAGTAGTTACATCGGGGAAACTAAGCGACGTGTCTCGGACCGTGTTCGTGAACGCGAGGCAGATCTGAAACACGGTAGGACCAATACCTCGGCCGTGGCTGATCATTGTTTTAATGCGGTGCGCTCACGCGAAATTGATTTCTCTAAGACGAAGGTACTTTGCAAACCCACTGGCTATCAACAAAGATTCGTTCATGAAGCCATCCATATATATATACAGACATAGACACAATTTCAACTGAGAAGATGGGTACAAACTTAGCAATCATGGGAAGGACGTTATCAACCAGTTTAAGTCATAACTGGCTGTGATGTTGCCATCCTGCCATCTTCAGATGTTCATTATATATATTTTTCCTCCATGGCTTCGGCTCTTCGATTTCACATTAACAAGTTGAATTTCTCGCGCCAACGTGACGAACCTCCGGACGCTGACCTCTGCGATCTCCCATTAACACGCTAATCTCTCACGTGAACATTGCCAGCCGCGTACTCGTCATGGAGGTCGCTCACCGATCTCTCATTAACACGCTGATCTCTCACGTGAACATTGCCACCCGTGCACTCGATGCAGAGAGCCGCTCTCCGATCTCACATTAACACGCTGATCTCTCACGTGAACATCGCCACCCATGTTCTTGTCACAGAGATCGCTCTCTGATCTCCCATTAACACGCTAATCTCTCACGTGAACATCGCCACCCTCGCACTCGATGCATAGGCCACTCTCCGACCTCCCATTAACACGCTGATCTCTCACGTGAGCATCGCCACCCACGTACTCGTCACGGAGAGCCGCTCTCTGATCTCCCATTAACACGCTGATCTCTCACGTGAACATCGCCACCCGCGCACTCGATGCGTAGGGCCGCTCTCCGATCTCCCATTAACACGCTGATCTCTCACGTGAACATAGCCACCCCCGTGCCCTCACCATGTAGGCCGCTCTCTGATCTCCCATTAACACGCTGATCTCTCACGTGAACATCGCCACCCGTGCACTCGATGCAGAGAGCCGCTCTCCGATCTCACATTAACACGCAGATCTCTCACGTGAATATCGCCACCCATGTTCTTGTCACAGAGATCGCTCTCTGATCTCCCATTAACACGCTGATCTCTCACGTGAACATAGCCACCCCCGTGCCCTCACCATGTAGGCCGCTCTCCGATCTCCCATTAACACACTGATCTCTCACGTGAACATCACTAGCCCTGCCCACTTCGTCTATGACCCTAGGACTACACCCTATAAGAACAGTCTCCATTCAGCAGCATTCCTCCTCCTGATAACGATCGCTTGCGTTGTGATCGAAACTTCGTGGTTTTTTTTGTTATTTTCTTTGAACCATCTACGTGACTTTACAGAAAGACCCAAAGAACATGAATTATTACAGTCACGAAAGCTTTAAGTCAAGATTCATCCCCATCCTACCGGGCAAAGCCCACCGAGGTATGAACTTGTTACTGGTTCAGCACTTAGCCGGTTGCGTGCGTTGCCGGAGAGTTAAAAACCCCACGTCAACAACTTGCAATTCGAGTGACAACAACAACAAGAACAACAACAAGAACAATAACTCGATTTGGTGCTTTCGTGACTGCAGGAATTAATCTTTGTTTTTTTGTTTTTCCCGTAAAGTCACGTAGAAATAAGAAAAAAATAAAAGTACATAATATACGACGTTTCGATCGCAACACAAGCTATCATCATCAGGTAGAGGAAACACATAACCGCAGATATATATATACACATACCTTAAGTAGAGGGAATTAACACAGATATACCAGGGGATACAGAGAGACGGAACATCACACTAAATCAAACAGGGTTTAGCAACATTTGGAAACTATGTAAAGCAACACAGACGGTCGGTGTTTTAACCGAACCGTTTGTGTTGATTCCTGTAGTAATAGGTTTTACCCTTTTAACTGGAGACTAGGCTCTAAGAAAAGCCGTCTCGGGTGTGGACCAATCAAATTCAAGGACAGTGCATATTATTATCAGAGTTGTCTTTTTTGTTTGCATTTTGACTGCTTGTTTTGTGGTTATTGCAAACATGACGCCTTGAATAAAGATGTCAGTTTTTGTGCCAGTTAAAAGGGTAAAACCTATTACTATATCATGTTACTGGCAAAGGAGGTCTCATAATGTAAATCCTTCTACCGTGTTAATGCCTTCTACTTAAGGTCTGTGTATATATATCTATATCTGCGGTTATGTGTTTCCTCTACCTGATGATGATTGCTTGTGTCGCGATCGAAACGTCGTATATTATGTCGTTTTATTTTTGTCCTTATTTCTACGTGACTTTACGGAAAAAAAAAACAAAGACTAACAAGAACAATAAACAAACAAACGCGCCTCATCATGGCGGGCAGCCGGGGATACCGCGATGTTCGAGGGACTCGCTCCTACGCGCCGGGTCGGTGCCATTCAGCGGCGCTGGTAAATCCCTCGGCCGACCAAACGGCCGTGACGAAGCGGTTGCCACCGGGAAATTTTAGTTTTTTCTTCTCGATTTTATTTGTGTTTATTTTTTTATTTCACGATCGAGGGCGCATTTGTGGCACCAATGAAATCCGGCAATGTCATCACCCCCCCTCTCTCTACACACCTACCCCCACCTCCCACCCCCCCCCCCGACCGTCCACTGACCCCTCCCCTTCTTTGGCTCTTTAGGTAAAGTCCACGTACACAGTCTTGATTTGATCACGTAGATCGGTTCAAATATATGTATATATTTTTTTCAAAATAACAACAACAACAACAAAAACCTACGACTTTTCGATCGCAACATGAGCGGTCGTCATCAGGAGGGAAAGAAGAGGGGATCGTCGGGAAGTCATTGCGCATGTGTATGCGGCATTGCTGAGGAGGGTTGGTTGGGTTTCGTGCAGAGCGCCCAACAGAGGAGGTGAAGTCCGCACCGACGCTCCACCACGCGCCCCTCCGCCAGACCGAGTCATTGCTCGATGGTCTCGTGGCACGCGGAGTCTCTACACGCGCCATGCCGAAATTGGACCGTTCGGCACGACAATTCGGCTCGTGGCGAATTACTAATGCACCGTGCGTGTGTGTGTGTGTGTATGCCGATGACTGGTACCAGCGGTGTCAAGGTCGGCCTCTGTGGAAGAGGCTCGTGAAGGACGCTGCTACGGGGCAGTTGGAGGCAGCCGCCCTCCAACAACAACGGAGGGCGGAGGAGCGACGCTCACGACAACGAGCGGAGCGCCGGTGGTTAAGGCACAGCAGGTTGGTACGGTAGGGGGCACAGGTGGTGCATCAGCCAGTCATCTCAGTCAGTCGACCCGTGGCACCTGGGTCTGCCCCGTGACCTCCTGCCAGCGGGCGTTCGACGCTTCACGTGGCCTCAAGGTGCACATGGCCTGGCACAAGCGTCGTGGTGACGTCACCGCCACTTAGTGGCGAATGGCGGTTGTTGTTGTTGTTGTATACATACGCCGAAAAGGGTAGGCGTGCCGAATCATCCACAATAAGGAATAGCGAGATAAGGAGGTTTTACTGTTTATATTATTCACCCACTCCCCCCGGTCTCCTGCCTCCAACATAGCCGGCAGAAACAGCGGAGACAGCAGGAACATCGCCGCTTCCGTCGGTCGAATTCAAACAGGCGGGATTCGTGCGCCGAACGTTCGCGGGAGACTCGCTTGGGCGGAACCGAACAGTCAAATCGAATGAAAAAAATATATATCACAAGTTAAACAGACTCTGTTCAAGCACTCCGAGTCGCGTGGGAAGATGCGTCGCGACAGATGACTTTAATAAGTAATTAAAAAGTTTTAGTAGTTAATAGTTTGACTACTATCACACCCTGGTTAGGGGCAATTAAGTGGCTCATCATTTGGAAATGTACAGCCGTCAAACATTCTTAACATCGTTAATAAAAAATTAAAGCTTTCGTGACTTGCATAAATTGGTCATTGTTTTTTTTTCCGTAAAGTCACGTATGTAGAAATACCATGAAATTATATTAAAATAAATAAATCACGACGTTTCATTTATTTATAAACATTTATAAACATGTAACAACATGTGAATAAATGTGAAGGGGAACAACCGGAGGACCCGGAGGAAAAAAAAATATTCACGCGACCACGGGGAGAGGGAGAGAGAGCGATACACGCAAATTACAAATATACAGCAGCAGGCACCGTCAGAGTGGAGATCGAACTCACAAACTCCTGTATACCAGGCGAGGTAGTTAACATCTCCTAGCCACCGTCATGATGATGATGATGAGAGAGAGAGACACGCAAACTACAAATATACAGCAGCAGGCGTCGTCAGGATCGGGATCGAACCCACGACCTCCTGTACACCAGGCGAGGTAGTTAACATCTCATAGCCACCGTGATGATGATGACGAGAGAGACATGCAAACTCCAAATATACAGGAGGCGTCGTCAGGGTCGGGATCTAACCCACGACCTCCTGTATACCAGGCGAGGTAGTTAACATCTCCTAGCCACCGTGATGATGATGATGATGAGAGAGAGAGACACGCAAACTCCAAATATACATCAGCAGCAGGCGTCGTCAGGCTCGGGATCGAACCCACGACCTCCTGTACGCCAGGCAAGGTAGTTAACATCTCCTAGCCACCGTGATGATGATGATGAGAGAGACACGCAAACTCCAAATATACAGCAGCAGCAGGAGTCAGGGTCGGGATCGAACCCACGACCTCCTGTAAGCCAGGCGAGGTAGTTAACATCTCCTAGCCACCGGATCACGGTGGCGAGAGGCGAGAGAGTCGCAGCCGAGTGATGGTGCGATCCGTGGGGAGAGATGCGACAGTCTTACACCAGCGGCTCTTAAACCTGCACGCAAATCCCCCACGCACGGCGGCTGTAATCGGCGTTTGAAGGCGCGCAGTGAAACTGCCCCCGTTGAATGACGCACCGCACACATTTAATTTCCGTGAGTTCTCGTTCACGGTGGGATGATGATGTTGCCGTTTGGAAAACGTCGAACCGGGCAAATCAAAGACAAAGATCCCCCGTGTAGCCTTATCAGACTGCAGGGGCAAGTGCTGTTAGCGAGCAGCACCTATGAAGGCCGGCACGTCACACGAAGGGGGTGGGTGGCCAACACAACGCCCGGCCGCCTTTGTCTCTCTAGCAGCGATGTTTAAACATTGCTGTCAGGCACTCATTTGAGGCTTAGTCGACCTAGGGGAGGCCCCGGACCGGTTCAGATAACCGTCACTGGGTGTTGGCCGTGAGCGGGAATCGAACCCGGGTCGCCAGGCTCATAGTGCAGCGTAGCGCTAACCGCTACACCACCGCTCCCCACCTCTGTACACACGGACACACACAGACACTAACCGCTACACTACCGCTCCCCACCTCTGTACACACAGACACACACAGCGACACTAACCGCTACACTACCGCTCCCCACCTCTGTACACACAGCGACACACACAGACACTAACCGCTACACCACCGCTCCCCACCTCTGTACACACGGACACACACATACACTAACCGCTACACTACCGCTCCCCACCGCATCCCACACACACACACATACAGCATCATCGGAACCCGTCCTGTGCCTCACCTAGGTCGACTCAGCCTCAAGAGATAACGACTGGGGAGACAAAGGCGGATGGATCAGTGGTGTTGGCCACCCACCCAAACCGCTAACAGCACTTGCCCCCTAACATAGAGATACATAGCGACCCATAGAGATACATATAGATATATAGAGACCCATGGAGATACATAGAGATATATAGAGACCCATAGAAACACATAGAGATACACGTGGGTCTGCCCCGTGACCTCCTGCACCTTGCCTGGCACAGTAAGGGAGCACACGTGGTGCATCTGCGAGTGATCTCAGTCAGTCAACCCATGGCACCTGGGTCTGTCAACGTGACCTCCTGCACCTAGTCTGGCACAGTTAGGAAGCACACGTGGTGCATCTGCGAGTGATCTCAGTCAGTCAACCCATGGCACCACGTGGGTCTGTCCCGTGACCTCCTGCACCTAGCCTGGCACAGTAAGGGAGCACACGTGGTGCATCTGCGAGTGATCTCAGTCAGTCAACCCATAGCACCACGTGGGTCTGTCCCGTGACCTCCTGCACCTAGCCTGGCACGGCTAGGAAGCACACGTCGTGCATCTGCTAATCATCTCAGTCAGTCAGCCCATGGCACAGTTCACGAGGCCTCAAGGTGCACCTAGCCTGGCACAAGCGCTGCGGTGACGGCTCCGCTACTTGGCAGTGCGAGGCGGCTGTCTGTTACTCTCCTCGACCTGACGGGGGTGGTGCGATTGGCTCAACTGGCCCGAGATGATTCGCGAATCGATCACGCCACGTTCTAAGGGCCCACCGTGACCAACTTTGACCTCCGACAAAAAGCCAAAGCACCCCCGTGTAGCCTTGGCGGTGGGGAGGGCAAGTGCCCTTCGCGAGTAGCAGCGTCCACGAACTGCGGCACTGCATCACGAGGGAGGGCGTGGGCCTCGAGCAACTTGCACCGGGCCGCCTTTGTCTCCCCCAGTGGCGATGTTCACTGCACACGCCGTGACCACGTGTCTGATTTGAGGCTGAGTCGACCTCAAGGGAGGCCAAAGACCGGTTCAGATGAATCGTCCACTGGGTGGTTGTTGGTGGAGGTGTGCGGGATTCGGACTCAGGTTAAAATAACAAAGACAAAGATCCCCCGTGTAGCCTGTAACGGACTGCTTGGGGCAAGTGCTGTTAGCGAGAGCACCTATGAAGGCCAAAACGGTACACGAGGAGAGGGGTGGCCAGCAACACGCCCGCCCGCCTTTGTCTCTCAACACCGCAGCACGTGGTACTAATTTGAGGCCGAGTCGATCTAGGGGAGGCCCAGCCTCTACAAGGTCTACGCGGGGGGTGGGAGCTTTGTCTACAACCCACCCCCCTCTCTCTCTCTCCGCCTCAATTTTGTAGAGGACAAATTGGAGAAGGGAGAGAGAGAGAGAGAGAGAACGAGGACATTCCTGGGCATCGCACGTGTACAGGGCGATTTGTCTTCGTGTTACCACAACTACAGCGCACAAACACAAACAAATGGGGAGAGCCGCTGGGATTTAGTCTCTCACAACGCCTACACCAAGTTACACACACACTACACTTACACACACTTACACACACACACTACACACACTACACCTACACCAAGTTACACACAGACTACACTTACACACACTTACACACACTTACACACACACTAGACACACTACACTTACACTACACTTACACACACACTACACTTACACACACTTACACACACTTACACACACACACTACACCTACACACACTACACTTACACTACACCTACACACACACACTACACACACTACACTTACACACACTACACTACACTTACACACACTACACACACACTACACTTACACTACACTTACACACACTACACACACTACACTTACACACACTACACACACTACACTTACACACACTACACTTACACTACACTTACACACACTACACACACTACACTTACACACACTACACACACTACACTTACACACACTTACACACACACTACACACACTACACTTACACACACTTACACACACACTACACACACTACACACACTACACCTACACACACTACACACACACTACACTTACACACACTACACTTACACACACTACACACACTACACTACACCTACACACACTACACTACACCTACACACACTACACTACACTTACACACACTACACACACTACACTTTAACACACTACACACACTACACACACACACTACACACACTACACCTACACACTACACTACACCTACACACACTACACTACACCTACACACACTATACACACTACACACACTACACCTACACACACTACACCTACACACACTACACTTACACACACTACACTTACACACACTACACTACACACACTACACCTACACCACACTACACTACACCTACACACACTACACACACTACACCTACACACACTACACTTACCTACACTACACCTACACACACTACATTACACCTACACACACTACACCTACACACACTACACCTACACACACTACACTTACACTACACCTACACACACTACACACACTACACACACTACACTTACACACACTACACTACACCTACACACACTACACTACACCTACACACACTACACTACACCTACACACACTACACTTACACACACTACACCTACACACACTACACCTACACACACTACACTACACCTACACACACTACACTTACACACACTACACTTACACCTACACACACTACACCTACACACACTACACCTACACCCACACACACTACACTTACACACACTACACCTACACACACTACACTACACCTACACACACTACACCTACACACACTACACTTACACTACACCTACACACACTACACACACTACACACACTACACTTACACACACTACACTACACCTACACACACTACACTACACCTACACACACTACACTACACCTACACACACTACACTTACACACACTACACCTACACACACTACACCTACACATACTACACTACACCTACACACACTACACTTACACGCACTACACTTACACCTACACACACTACACCTACACACACTACACCTACACCCACACACACTACACTTACACACACTACACCTACACACACTACACTACACCTACACACACTACATCTACACACACTACACCTACACACACTACACCTACAGACACTACACCTACACACACTACACCACACTACACACACTACACCTACACCACACTACACCACACTACACACACTACACCACACTGCACTTAAATCTACACACACTACACTACACCACACCACACTACACCTTCACACACTACACACACTACACCTACACACACTACACCACACTACACACACTACACCAACACACACTACCCCTACACACACTACACCACACTACACCAAACTACACACACTACATCTACACACACTACACCTACACACACTACACCTACATACACTACATCTACACACACTACACCTACACAAACTACATCTACACACACTACACCACACTACACACACTACACCACACTACACACACTACACCTACACTAAACCACACTACACACACTACACCTACACCACACTACACCACACTACACACACTACACCTACACCACACTACACCACACTACACACACTACACCTACACCACACTGCACAACACTACACACACTACACCACACTACACACACTACACCTACACCACACTACACCACACTACACACACTACACCTACACCACATTACACCACACTACACACACTACACCACACTACACCACACTACACACACTACACCACACTACACTTAAACCTACACACACTACACTACACCACACCACACTACACCTACACATACACACACTACACACACTACACCTACACACACTACACCACACTACACACACTACACCAACACACACTACACCTACACACACTACACCACACAACACCACACTACACACACTACATCTACACACCCTACACCTACACACACTACACTACACCTATATACACTACATCTACACACACACCACCACACTACACACCCTACACCTTCCCTACACCACACTACACACACTACACCTACACCACACTACACCACACTACACCCCACTACACACACTACACCTACACCACACTACACAACACTGCACACACTACACCTACACCACACTACACCACACTACACCTACACCACGCTACACCACACTACACACACTACACCCCACTACACACACTACACTACACCTACACCACGCTACACCACACTACACTACACCCACCCTACCCACCCCACCTACCCACCCACCCCACCCCAATCACCCTACCCACCCACCCGACCCTACTCACCCCAACCATGCCAACGTGTAACTGATGCTGGTGTCACATTCTGCGAGGTGGAACTCATTACGCTCAAAGCGCTCGCCGCAAATGGAACCACCACGCAACACTTGGCTGCCGATCTCGTCAAGGGAGCTGTGAACTATCGCCACGTGACACTCCGCTCGGCATCCTCAGCAGCAGCAGCAGCGGCAGCGAATGTAGCAGATGCCGCTGCTTCTGGCTCAGCCATCAAACAAAGACGGTGGTGGTCACCGCTTCGTCGCGCTGCCAGGCGCTGTATACACTACACTATACACTACACTACTATACACTACACTATACACTACACTATACACTACATTATACACTACTATAGACTACACTATAGACTACACTATACACTACACTATACACTACATTATACACTACTATAGACTACACTATAAACTACACTATACACTACACTATACACTACTATACACTACACTATACACTACTATAGACTACACTATACACTACACTATACACTACTATACACTACACTATACACTACACTATACACTACACTATACACTACACTATACACTACTATACACTACACTATACACTACTATACACTACACTATACACTACATTATACACTACACTATACACTACACTATACACTACACTATACACTACTATACACTACACTATACACTACACTATACACTACTATACACTACACTATACACTACACTATACACTACTGTTACACTACACTATACACTGCTATACACTACACTATACACTACACTATACACTACACTATACAAACTATATTCTACTATACACTACACTATACACTACTTTATACACTATACTATACACCACACTATACACTACTATACACTACACTACACACTACTTATACACTATACACTACACTATACACTACACAAGCAAGTACTATGCACTACACTATACACTACACTATACACTACTATACACGATACTATACACTGCTATACACTACACTTTACACTACTATACATCTGCAGAATGTGAAGAACCAGTGGCATCTACATCTCCAGAACGTGAAGAACCAGTGGCATCTACATCTGTAGAACGTGAAGAATCAGTGGTATCTACATCTGTAGCACGTGAAGAACCAGTGGCATCTACATCTGTAGAACGTGAAGAACCAGTGGCATCTACATCTCTAGAACGTGAAGAACCAGTTGCATCTACATCTGTAGAACGTGAAGAACCAGTGGCATCTACATCTCTAGAACGTGAAGAACCAGTGGCATCTACATCTGTAGAACGTGAAGAACCAGTTGCATCTACATCTGCAGAACGTGAAGAACCAGTGGCATCTACATCTCCAAAACGTGAAGAACCAGTGGCATCTACATTTCCAGAACGTGAAGAACCACTGGCATCTACATCTGTAGAACGTGAAGAACCAGTGGCATCTACATCTGTAGAACGTGAAGAAGCAGTGGCATCTACGTCTGCAGAACATGAATAACCAGTGGCATCTACATCTGTAGAACATGAAGAACCAGTGGCATCTATATCTAAAGAAACATAAATAATCAATGGCATCTACATCTACAGAACATAAAGAACCAGTGGCATGAACAGGAGCTTATACAACTTTTAAAAAGCCATTCCCGTGTTTAGTGTGCACGACGTACAGTAACACGTTTGGAATCGACATGAGAGAATTTGTACTTACGAACAAATCGACTTACTCCTTCGTAAGTAGAGGAGTCCCTGTGTACAGAAAGCGTCAGCGTCGGGATCGAACCTACGACCTCCTGTCCACCAGGCGAGGTAGTTAACATATCCTAGCCACCGTGATGATGATGAGAGAGATAGAGAGAGACACGCAGACTTCAAATATACAGCAGACGTCGTCAGGGTCGGGATCGAAACCACGACCTCCTGTGTACCTGGCGAGGTAGTTAACATCTCCTAGCCACCGTCA
Source organism: Petromyzon marinus (assembly GCF_010993605.1). Classification (NCBI taxonomy): domain Eukaryota; kingdom Metazoa; phylum Chordata; class Hyperoartia; order Petromyzontiformes; family Petromyzontidae; genus Petromyzon; species Petromyzon marinus. The sequence continues at coordinate 5,339,114 of NC_046130.1, read as the reverse complement.
TGATGATGATGATGATGAGAGAGAGACACGCAAACTCCAAATATACAGCAGCAGGCGTCAGGATTTGGGATCGAATCCACGACCTCCTGTAACCCGGGCGAGGTAGTTAACATCTCCTAGCCACCGTAGCGGATGACAGTGGGGTGAGATGGGGGTTTGGGAGGGGGGTGGAGGGGGGTAGTGGAGGGGGGTAGTGGAGGGGGGTAGTGGAAGGAGGACAGAGGAGGGGGTTGATGGCTGGAGGGAGGTGATTGAGTGGGTGGAGGGAGGGTGAGTGAGTGAGTGAGGGTGAGTGAGTGAGGGTGAGTGAGTGAGTGGAGGGTGAGTGAGTGAGTGAGTGAAGGGAGGGTGAGTGAGTGTAGGGAAGGTGAGTGAGTGAGGGTGAGTGAGTGAGAGTGAGTGGAGGGTGAGTGAGTGAATGGAGGGTGAGTGAGTGTAGGGAGGGTGAGTGAGTGAGTGAGGGTGAGAGAGTGAGTGAGAGTGAGTGGAGGGTGAGTGAGTGAGTGGAGGGAGGGTGAGGGAGTGAGTGGAGGGTGAGTGAGTGAGTGAGAGAGTGGAGGATGAGTGAGTGAGTGAGTGGATGGTGAGTGAGCGAGTGAGTGTGTGAGTGAGTGGAGGGTGAGTGAGTGAGTGTGTGAGTGAGTGGAGGGTGAGTGAGTGAGTGTGTGAGTGAGTGGAGGGTGAGTGAGTGAGTGTGTGAGTGGAGGGAGGGGGGATGTGTGAGTGGAGGGTGAGTGAGTGAGTGGAGCGAGGGTGAGTGAGTGGAGGGTGGGTGAGTGAGTGAGTGAGTGGAGGGATGGAGGTGAGTGAGTGAGTGAGTGGAGGGTGAGTGAGTGAGTGGAGGGTGAGTGAGTGAGTAAGTAGAGGGTGAGTGAGTGAGAGATTGGAGGCTGAGTGAGTGAGTGGAGGGTGAGTGAGTGAGTGGAGGGAGGTGAGTGAGTGAGTGAGTGTAAGGTGAGTGAGTGAGTGGAGGGAGGCTGAGTGAGTGAGTTGAGGCTGAGTGAGTAAGAGAGTGGAGGGAGGGAGGATGAGTGAGTGGAAGGAGGGTGAGTGAGTGAGTAAGTGTAAGGTGAGGGAGTGGAGAGTGAGTGTAGGGAGGGTGAGTGAGTGTAGGGAGGAAGGGTGAGTGAGTGAGTGTAGGGAGGATAGGTGAGTGAGTGAGTGTAGGGTGAGTAAGTGGAGGGTGAGTGAGTGTAGAGTGAGTGAGTGTAGTGTGAGTGAGTGTAGGGAGGGTGAGTGAGTGAGTGAGTGTAGTGTGAGTGAGTGTAGGGAGGGTGAGTGAGTGTAGAGTGAGTGAGTGTAGTGTGAGTCAGTGTAGGGAGGGTGAGTGAGTGAGTGTAGAATGAGTGAGTGTATGGAGGGAGGTGAGTGAGTGTAGAGTGAGTGAGTGTAGAGTGAGTGAGTGTAAAGTGAGTGAGTGTAGAGTGAGTGAGTGTAGAATGAGTGAGTGTATGGAGGGAGGGGACGGGTGGGTGCGGGTGCCACGTTTGGCAGCTCCGGTCTCTGCGCAGCGCCCTGGACATCCTCCAGGCGAATTTTGGAGCCATTTCGGGGTCACAGAGAGCCTAGGGGGAACTCCCCCCCACCGCTCGAGGCTTACCGCGGTTGCCACCTGCTGCCCGTGTTCACCCAAGGACATCATCCTCGCGTTCCGCAGTCCTAGGGGACGCGGTGATCTTCACGTACGCCCGCCCGTTACGACGAACATCTTTAGCACCGTACGCGGGCAATCCCTGCTAATCGGAGGTGCTTCTATCATCAATATTCATCTTCTTCTTTAAGGTCATTCGGCTAGTTCGCCTGCCAACGCGTCAAAGGAGGTTTTTTTTTTTAAATTCCTTCACAATTTCATGGAGGGTACTGCTCAAGTCTGGCTTAGACAATAACGTGAAATTATAACTGAGATGTGAACGAAGCGAAATTGTCCGCGCGTGGCTAAAACGTGCGTGGACGGATCAGCCCCCAACCGGATGGAACGCGGTGATCCACGGTTGAATGGAGCGACAGGAGAGAGAGAGAGAGGGAGGGAGAGAGAGAGAGACGGAGAGAGACACAGAGACAGAGAGAGATACAGAGAGAAAGACAGACAGGAGAGACAGAGAGACAAAGAGACAGAGACAGAGACACAGGAGAGAGAGAGAGACAGAGCCAGAGAGAGAGAGACAGAGAGAGAGACAGAGACAGACAGAGAGACACAGGAGAGAGTAAGAGACAGAGAGAGAGACAGAGAGAGAGACAGAGAGAGACAGAGAGACAAAAACAGACAGAGAGACAAAGAGAGAGAGACAGAGAGAGACAGAGAGAGAGACAGAGACAGACAGAGAGACACAGGGGAGAGTAAGAGACAGAGATAGAGAGAGAGACAGAGAGAGAGACAGACAGAGAGAGACAGAGAGAGACACAGGGGACAGTAAGAGACAGAGAGAGAGAGAGACAGACAGAGAGAGACAGAGAGAGAGAGAGCGACAGGAGAGAGCGACATGGGGGGAGAGAGCCTTTTGTCAAAATAGAATTGTCACAGCTGAAATATGGTGCAATATATAATTCCGTGTGACGCAAATGATGGCAGGAGCAAAAGAATAAGAAATATATATTTATAACTGACAGATTTAATTATTTTTGGGCTATTTCTCTCTCTCTCTCTCTCTGCCAAACAAGCACACACACACACACCACTAAGACAAAGATCCCCCGTATGGCCTTCAACAGACTGTTGGGGCAAGTGCTGTTAGCGAGCAGCACCTATGGAGGCCGGCACGGCGCACGAGGTGGTGGGTGGCCAGCAACCACGCACCCGACCGCCTTTGTCTCCCTCGTGGCGATGTCTCTACACGGTGCACCCGGTACTCATTTGAGTCCAAGTCTTCCTAAGGAGGATGGCCCTGGACCGGTTCAGAGATGATCGTCGCTGATGGTGTTGTCTTGCCGTGCAGCCTAGAGCTGATGACCGCTTACCCGCACACCGATCACGTTTTCACAACAACAGCCATCAGAACAAGGACGGTCGACTGCGGTGCACTTCCGCGGCCGTCTGGAACGCTCTGCCCTTCCGATATTCGGTAGCCGCTGGAGCTTCGCGGTTTCAAATCGTGGTGTTGGTTGAGAAGGGATGTCTAGTTTAACCGCTCTTTGCGCGTTTTAGATTGATCTGCTTCACGCCGCGCCATCTCCGGTACGCACGGTTGGCTTCGTACGGTGCGAAATCAGTTCAACATACACTACACTATACACTACTATAAACTACGTAGCTATACACTACACTATTCACTATACTATTATACACTACACTATACACTACTATAAACTACGCTACTATACACTACACTACTATACACTGCACTACTATACACTATACTACTATACACTACACTATACACTACTATAAACTACGCTACTATAAACTACACGACTATACACTACACTATTCACTACACTACTATACACTACACTACTAAACACTACACTATACACTACTATAGACTACGCCACTATACACTACACTACTATACACCCGACTACTATACACTACACTACTATACACTACACTATTCACTATACTACTATACACTACACTATACACTACTATAAATTATGCTACAATACACTACACTACTATACACTACACTATTCACTACACTACTATACACTACACTATTATACACTACACTATACACTACTATAAACAACGCTACTATACCCTACACTACTTTACACTACACTATTCACTACACTACTATACACTACACTATACACTACACTATACACTACTATATACACTACACTACTATACACTACACTATTCACTACACTACTATACACTACACTTTTTTTACACTACACTATACACTACTATAAACAACGCAACTATACACTACACTACTATACACTACACTACTATACACTACACTATACACTACTATAAACTACGCTACTATACACTACACTGCTATGCACTACACTATTCACTACACTATACACTACTATAAACTACGCTACTATACACTACACTACTATACACTACACTACTATACACTACACTATTATACACTACACTATACACTACTATAAACTACGCTACTATACACTACACTACTATACACTACACTAATCACATACTACACTACTATCCACTACACAATTGTACACTACTATAAACTATGCTACTATACACTACACTACTGTACACTACACTATTCACTACACTAATATACACTACACTATTATACACTACACTATACACTTCTTGAAACACGCTACTATACACTACACTATTATAAACTACCCTATACACTACTATAAACTACGCTACTATACACTACACTATTATACACTACCCTATACACTACTATAAACTACGCTACTATACATTACACTATTATACACTACAATAAACTACGCTACTATACACGACACTACTATTTATTACATTATACACTACACGACTATACACTACACTATTCACTACACTACTATGCACTACACTAACATGCACTACACTACTATAAACTGCGCTACTATACACGGCACTACTATATGCTACACTATACACTACACTGATATACACCACTACTATATACTGGACTGCTATAAACTACACTAGTCTACTACACTATATACTACACTATTATACACTACGCTATACACTACACTGCTATACACTAAGGTCTGCGCTACACTACTTTGCACAACACTCCTATACACTACATGATACACTACACTACCTAACACTACACGATTATATACTACACTATACACTACGCCATACAATACACTACTCTTCTATTAATAACTAGAATATACACTACACTACTATACAATACACTACTTAACACTACACTACTGCACTATACACCACGCTACTATACACTACACTATACACTACACTACTATAGACTACACTAAACACCACACTACTAAATACTTCAAAACTACACTATACACTACACTACTATACACTACACTACTATACACTACACTACTATACACTACACTATACACCACACTACTAAACACTACACTACTACACTATACACTACACTACTATACACTACACTATACACTACACTACTATACACTACACTATACACCACACTACTAAACACTACACTACTAAACTCTACACTACACTACTATACACTACACTATACACTACTATACACTACACTTCAGACACTACACTACTATACACTATACTACTGCACTATACTACTATACACTACACTATACACTACTATACACTACACTACTATACACTACACTATACACTACTATACAATACACTATACACCACACTACTAAACACTACACAACTGCACTATACTACTATACACTACACTATACACTACTATACACTACACTATACACTACACTACTATACACTGCACTATACACTACTATACACTACACTATACACCACACTACTATACACTACACTATACACTACGCCATACAATACACTACTATACACTACACTACTATACACTACACTACTATACACTATACACTACACTAGTATACACTACACTATACACTACACTACTATACACTACACTACTGCACAATACTGAATTGAAAAGCGAATTTCCTTAGGAGCGCATTGTGTGTGTGTGTCTAAGCTCGACCGACTTGGCCACGCACGGCGTGAAAGAAATTCAACGTGCACACGCGTGCACATACAGAGGCAAAGATGGCCCATATCAACAACGTAATCTCCATATATATGTAAGAGGCAAAGTTGTGATTATGTGTTGTCTGTTCAAAATGTTTAGCGTACTTCCCGACAAGCAACACACTTGAAATTTGCCACGTGGGTTCTGTCCAGACTGTACACCATGCAAACATTATAAAAATACACTTTTTTTTTTTGGGGGGGGGGGGGGGGGAGGAGCTCAATAATGCATTTAGTTTTTTCACGGCAAGGGAGCTGTGACGTCACATCTGTCACGTGACCCGCGCATGTGGAAGCGTAACGCATTGTAGTGTAGTGGTTAGCGCGCTGTCTGTGTGTATCTGTCTGTGTGTGTGTGTATACGTGGGTGTGTATCTGTGTGTGTGTGTATACGTGTGTGTGTGTGGGTGTGTATACGTGGGTGTGTGTATCTGTGTGTTTGTATACATGTGTGTGTGTCTGTGTATCTGCGTGTGTGTCTGTGTGTGTATATGTGGGGGGAGCGGTAGTGTAGCGGTTAGCGCACTGCGCTATGAACCTGGCGACCCGGGTTCGATTCCTGCTCACGGCCAACACCAGTGACGATTATCTGAACCGGTCCCGGGCCTCCCCTAGGTCGACTCAGCCTCAAATGAGTACCTGGTGCGGTGTGTAAACATCGTCACTAGGGAGACAAAGGCGGTCGGGCGTGGTGCTGGCCACCCACCCCCTCGTGTACCGTTCCGGCCTTCATAGGTGCTCGCTAACAGCACTTGCCCCTACAGTCTGTTAAGGCTATACGGGGGATCTTTATCTTTGTTTTTTTTTGTATATGTGGGTGTGTGTATCTGTGTGTGTGTATACGTGTGTGTGTGTCTGTGTATCTGTGTGTGTCTGTGTGTGTGTATACGTGGGTGTGTGTATCTGTGTGTGTGTATACGTGTGTGTGTGTCTGTGTATCTGTGTGTGTCTGTGTGTGTGTATACGTGGGTGTGTGTATCTGTGTGTGTGTATACGTGTGTGTGTGTCGGTGTATCTGTGTATGTGTGTCTGTGTGTGTATACGTGTGTGTGTGTATCTGTGTGTGTGTATACGTGTGTGTGTGTCTGTGTATCTGTGTGTGTGTCTGTGTGTGTGTATGTGTGTGTATACGTGTGTGTGTCTGTGTATCTGTGTGTGTGTATACGTGTGTGTGTATCTGTGTGTGTGTGTATCTGTGTGTGTGTGTATACGTGTGTGTGTGTCGGTGTATCTGTGTATGTGTGTCTGTGTGTGTATACGTGGGTGTGTGTATCTGTGTGTGTGTGTATACGTGTGTGTGTATCTGTGTGTGTGTGTATACGTGTGTGTGTGTCGGTGTATCTGTGTATGTGTGTTTGTGTGTGTGTATACGTGGGTGTGTGTATCTGTGTGTGTGTCTGTGTGTGTATACGTGTGTGTGTATCTGTGTGTGTGTATGTGTGTTGGGGGAGTGGTAGTGTAGTGGTTAGCGCTACGCTGCGCTACGAACCCGGCGAAACGAGAGTTCGATTCCCACTCACGGCCACCACCGGTGACGATTATTTCAACCGCTCCTGGGCCTCCCCTAGGTCGACTCAGCCTCAAACGAGTAACTGCTGTGGTGTGTGAACATCGCCACTGGGGAGACAAAGGCGGCCGCGCGTGGTGGATCCAAGTCCCGGGCGAAGCCGGGTAGTACAGCTAGTTATAATAAATATTGGTGGCCACACAACCCTCCCCAATATTCAAATATGCTCAAAATGTCCCCCCCCCCCAATATATTGCTAAAAAATAGATTTCTGTGATTGTGGTTATGGTTGTTACTTTATTAATCCCCAATCTCTGCCATTGCATACAATGCGACAATAAAATGTAATACAAGAACACTCTTAAACATTATTGTAACAAAATACATGAGTAAAAAGTCCAGCCTATGTGTTAGTGATTTTTTTTTTAATATTTCAGGCAGTAAATGGCAGGAAATTCGTTTTCAAATTTAGATTTAAAAAAAATTCTGGGGGGACCCCAGACCCCCTGGAAGATTTGGTCCCGTCCCACCCCCCCCCCAATGTTGACTCCATGGCTACGGACTTGCCCAATCTACCCTCGAGAGCGCGGGGGGGGGGAGGAACGCGTGGTCAGAGGGGAAGACACGCTCTGCGCTTTCTTCAAAGGCCCCTTCTCCATCAATTATGCCGTGAGCATTCATTCCTCTGTGCTGTGTGTGTGTGTCCACAGGTGGCTTGGGCGAGTCGATGGGTCTCCATGCAAGTCCGTGGGTCTCCGCGTGAGTCTATGGGTATCTGTGTGAGTCTAGGGGTCTCTGTGTGAGTCTATGGGCCAATGTGTGAGTGTATAGGTCTCTGTGTAAGTCTATGGGCCAATGTGTGAGTGTATGGGTCTCTGTGTGAGTCTATGGGTCTCTGTGTGAGTCTATGGGCCTATGTGTGAGTCTATGGGTCTCTGTGTGAGTCTATGGGTCTCTGTGTGAGTCTATGGGCCTATGTGTGAGTCTATGGGTCTCTGTGTGAGTCTATGGGTCTCTGTGTGAGTCTATGGGCCAATCTGTGAGTCTATGGGTCTGTGTGTGAGTCTATGGGCCTATGTGTGAGTCTATGGGCCAATGTGTGAGTCTATGGGTCTCTGTGTGAGTCTATGGGCCAATCTGTGAGTCTATGGGTCTGTGTGTGAGTCTATGGGCCTATGTGTGAGTCTATGGGCCTATGTGTGAGTCTATGGGTCTCTGTGTGAGTCTATGGGCCAATGTGTGTGTCTATGGGTCTCTGTGTGAGTCTATGGGCCTACGTGTGAGTCTATGGGTCTCTCTGTGAGTCTATAGGCCTATGTGTGAGTCTGTGGGTTTTTGTGTGAGTCTTTAGGCCTATGCGTGAGTCTATGGGTCTATGCGTGAGTCCATGGGTATCTATGCGAGTCTGTGAGACTCTGTACAAGTCTGTGGGTCTGTGTTTGAGTCTATTAGTCTGTGTGCGAGTCTATGGGTCTCTGTGTGAGTCCATGAGTATCTATGTGAGTCTGTAATTCTATATACAAGTCGGTGGGTCTCTGTGTGAGTCCATCGGTGTCTGTGTGAGTCTGTGGGTCTCTGAACAAGTCTGTGGGTCTATGTGTGAGTCTACTGGTCTCTGTGCGAGTCTATAGGTCTGTGTGTGAGTCTATGGGCCAATGTGTGAGTCTATGGGCTAATGTGTGACTCTATGGGTCTCTGAGTGAGTCTATGGGCCTACGTGTGAGTCTATTGGTCTCTGTGTGAGTTTATGGGTCTCTGTGTGATACCATGAGTATATATGTGAGTCTGTGGTTCTCTATATAAGTCTGTGGGTCTCTGTGTGAGTCTATGGGTCTCTGTGTGAGTCTGTGGGTCTCTATACAAGTCTGTGGGTCTCTGTGTGAGTCTATGGGTCTCTGTGTGAGTCTGTGGGTCTCTATACAAGTCTGTTGGTCTCTGTGTGAGTCTATGGTTTTATGTGTGAGTCTATCAGTCTTTATGTGTGTCTCCAGATGCATTGGTGAGTTTGTGGGTTTCTATACGAATTGGTGGGTCTTTGTGTGAGTCAATTGGTGTCTATGTGAGTCTATGGGTCTCTGTGCGTCTATAGGTGTCTATGTGAGTCTCTGGTTCTCGATACAAGTTTGTGGGTCTCTGTGAGTTTGGGTCTCTGTGTTCGTCTATGAGTCTCTAGGGCATTCCTGGATATCAACACAAATTTGTGGGTCTACGGGTCTCACTCACTCACCAGCTCCCCCACTCACCCACTCAGCCACCAATTCACCCATCCACTCACTCAGCCATTTACCCACCCACACATTCACCCACCCACCCACTCACCTACTCAGTCACTCACCGACCCACCCACTCACCCATCCACCCACTCACCCACTCACCCACTAACCTACTCAGTCACCCACCCACGCACTCACCCACCCACCCACTCACGCGAAGGTAGTGGTGAACACCTCATCCACCGACCCACCCACTCACCCACCCACCCACTCACCTACTCATTCACCCACTCACCTACTCAGTCACCCACCCACTCACCCACCCACCCACTCACCTACTCAGTCACCCACCCACTCACCCACCCACCCACCCACTCACCCACCTACCCACTCACCTGCTCAGTCACTCACCCACTCACCCACCCACCCACCCACTCACTCACCCACCCACTCACCCACTCACCCACTCACCTACTCAGTCACCCACCCACCGACCCACTCACCCACTCACCCACCGACCCACCCACTCATCCACCGACCCACCCACTCACCCACCCACCCACTCACCCACTCACCCACCCATCCACTCAACTACTCACTCACCCACTCACCTACTCAGTCACCCACCCACCGACCCACCCACCCACTCACCCACCGACCCACCCACTCATCCACCGACCCACCCACTCACCCACCTACCCAATCACCTACTCAGTCACCCACCCACTCACCCACCCACTCACTCACTCACCCACCCACCCACCCACTCACCCACTCACCCACCCACCCACTCACCCACCAACCCACTCACCCACCCACTCACCCACCCACTCACCCACCCACCCACTCACCCACCCACTCACCCACCCACCCACCCACTCACCCACCCACTCACTCACCCACCCACTCACCCACTCACCCACTCACGCGAAGGTAGTGGTGAACCCCTCATCCAGCGGATGATGAACCGTTACCATTCACTGATAATTACACTGCTGATGATGATGGTTGCGGTGGAGGAGCTTCTGCTGCAGATGATGATGATGATCGTGCTGCTGCTGCTGATGATGATGATGAATGTGTATTATTACTGCACGAGCAGGGCCCCGGCGTTCGACTTCATATAAATTCAACTCGCATTCACCGCTCGCATTGCCACGCATCTGCCACCCACCCACCCACCCCATCCCACCCCACGCTCTCACGATGTAAACACAAAATAAATCCTGCCCAACCTTTAATTCGATGACATATTTTTAGCAACGTTCAGTTAATTAACAAAAAAAAACACACAAATAATTAATAATGAAAATATTAACCAAAAAAAAAAGATTGCCAACACCACCAATTCACTTTTTTTTGTTGTTTAAATTTAAATGTTGCACTTATTTCGAATCCACCTATTTAGGATCTCGATATTGCCCCAACGTCTCCCCCAGCCTCCACCCTTCACCCCGTCCGATATTAAATTTATTTTCCTCTGCGATTATCACGTTATAGTTACGCATTTTTGTCTGCTTCTTAGCGTTCTCGCAAAATTTCGTCTTATTTATTTGCCTTCTTCTAAATTCTCGTCTTTTTGTTCCCTTCTAATTATTTTCTCGTAATTTTAGTCTTATTATTTCCCTTCTGCCACATTCTAATTTCTTTTTCCTGATTATTTTCTCGCAAAATGTTAGTCTCATTATTTCCCTTCTTCTACATTCTAATTTTTTTCTTATTATTAGTATTATTATTTCTCATCGTCTTCGTCTTCTTCTTCTTACTTCTCATCTTCTTCTTATTTCTCATCATCATCATATTATTATCATCATCATCATCATCATATTATTATTATTGTTATTTATCATCTTCAATTCGCTAGCAAGTTTACATTTTGTATCGCTTCGTCTGCGTGATGGAGACCGGCACGCATTGACGCTCCGTCACGTGACGTTGTTGTTGTTTGTTGTTGTTGTTGTTTGTTGTTGTTGTTATGTCAGAGTACGGACGAGGTGGAAGAGGTGACCCCTAGGTGCCCGCCGAATCATCGCGATCGAGGGTGGCTGAAGAGGCAACGAGATGACGATGATGACGACGACGATTGTTGTTATTGTTGTTGTTATTGTTGTTGTTGTTTGTTGTTATTGTTGTTGTTTGTTGTTGTTATTGTTGTTGTTATTGTTGTTGTTATTGTTGTTATTGTTGTTGTTATTGTTGTTGTTGTTGGAGTGGGCGGAGGGGAGCAACAATTGACCACGTGGTTTGCAAATTCATTATACTGCTGTGAATTTTCTAACAACAACAAAAAACAAACCATTAAACCTCTTTAACTTTTGCCACGAATGTGAACAGCCACGTCTTCAGGAATGTCCTCGCGCGGCGGTCTTTAACGTCAGCACGCTGCTGGTGCAGCCTCCACTGCTCGTTGAGACACGCGCAGCATTAAACAGGGCGGCCGCTGAGTCTGAACCGTGCCAAAAAAAAATAACTCGGCCCCATATCACGGCGATTGGGAATTAATAAAATGTATTCTGTGTGCGATTATACACTTGGTTTTACATTGCTCGTATATGAATGTTAGCATGGCGTTGTTAACTTGTGTATGAGTTTGGATGAATGAGTCAGTGAGTGGATGACTTAATGCGTTGGGATAGCGCACGAGTGAGTGAGTAAGTGGATGAGTGAGTGGATGCGTGAATGCGTGGATGAGTGAGCGGATGAGTTAGTGGGTGAGTGAGTGGATGAGCGAGTGAGTGAGTGGATGAGCGAGTGAGTGGATGCGTGATTGAGTGGATGAATGAGCGGATGAGTGAGTGGGTGAGTGAGTGGATGAGCGAGTGAGTGAGTGGATGAGTCAATGAGTGAGTGAATGAGTGATTGAGTGCATGAGTGAGTGAGTGCAGGAGTGAGTGAGTGGATGAGCGAGAGAGTGGATGGGTGTGAGTGAGTGCATGAGTGAGTGCATGAGTGAGTGCATGAGTGAGTGAAAAAGTGGATGAGTGAGTGAGTGCATGAGTGAGTGAGTGCAGGAGTGAGTGAATGAGTGGATGATTGAATGAGTGATTGAGTGCATGGGTGAGTGCAGGAGTGAGTGCGTGCAGGAGTGAGTGAATGAGTGGATGAGTGAGTGAGTGCAGGAGTGAGTGAATGAGTGGATGAGTGATTGATTGCATGAGTGAGTGGGTGCAGGAGTGAGTGAATGAGTGCATGAGTGGATGAGTGAGTGGATGAGTGATTGAGTGCATGAGTGAGTGAGTGCAGGAGTGAGTTAATGAGTGAGTGGATGAGCGCGTGAGTGATTGAGTGCATGAGTGAGTGAGTGAGTGCATGAGTGAGTGCAGAAGTGAGTGAGTGAGTGGATGGATGGGTGAGTGGATGGGTGAGTGAGTGGGTGAGTGGATGAGTGAGTGGATGGGTGAGTGGATGGGTGAGTGAGTGGGTGAGTGGATGAGTGAGTGGATGGGTGAGTGGATGGGTGAGTGAGTGGGTGAGTGGATGGTTGAGTGGATGGGTGAGTGACTGGGCGAGTGATTGAGTGCAGGAGTGAGTGAGTGGATGGGTGAGTGGATAAGTGAGTGGATGGGTGAGTGAGTGGGTGGGTGGATGGGTGAGTGGATGGGTGAGTGAGTGGGTGAGTGGATGAGTGAGTGGATGGGTGAGTGGATGGGTGAGTGAGTGGGTGAGTGGATGAGTGAGTGGATGGGTGAGTGGATGGGTGAGTGAGTGGGTGAGTGGATGGTTGAGTGGATGGTTGAATGGATGGGTGAGTGGATGGGCGAGTGGATGGGTGGGTGAGTGACTGGCTGAGTGTGTGGTTGAACACAGTGGCTGTGATGGTGGTGAATGCGTCTGACGGTATCGACCGAAGCATCCTCAGCATCACGCGTGAGGGAGCGGGCCTCATCACAGCCGCTCTCCAGCACTTTGATCACCAAATCCCAGTCACGTTTGCCTTCGATGAGTCTAACAGGGAAAGGTGGGTGGTGTTGGGGGGGGGGGGGTGGTGGTGGAGGAGGGGGGGGGGGTTAGGGGGGGGTCTGGATGGGAGGGGCCGTCTACCCACAACTTGACCCCTTGAACTCCATCGGCTAATTCCCAATCCGTTTCCTCTCGGCCGGCCATCTGTCACCTCCTCCACGAGGCCACCGGCACAAAGACAGAGGTTCCTCTCGCCCCCGTATAGCCTTCGAGTGTCGAGGGGGCAAGTGTCATCGACGAGCAGCGGCAGCTTGGGCCTCGTGAAGGGCCTGGCAAGGCACGCGAACGTTTGGCTGGCCCGCGGTTTCTCGGCGGAGCGCGCTAACCGCGGCGCCACCGCTCCGCCCACCCGAACACACACAGACACACACACACACAGACACACAGACAAAGATCCCCCGTGTAGCCTTCTACGGAGGATGAGGGGCAAGTGCTGTCAACGGGTACGAGCAGCAGGCAGCCTATGGAAGGCTCGGCACGGCACGCGAGGGGGTGGCTGTGATTGGAAGCGCGCTAACCGCGGCGCCACCGCTCCGCGCACCCGAACACATACACACACACACACAGACAAAGATCACCCGTGTAGCCTTCGACATGATGTCGTGGCAAGTGCTGGTAAACAAGGAGCGGCACCCTATGAATGCGGGCACGGCACGCGAGCGCGTGGGTGACCAGCACCACGCCCGGCCGCCTTTGACTCCCCGACACCCCGCGCCATGGACTTTGTTTGTGTCGTGCGTGGCGCGTCGATCGTCACGTGGCCACAAGCACGTGGCCGTTGTTTTGTCGTCGTGTTGCTGGTTAATCGTTGCCGGTGACTCTGCGTGTCGCAATCGACATCGCCTCCAGCGCTGTTGCTGCTGGCGCCAATGAAAGTTGTTTAAAAAGTAAAAAAAAGTTTCTCAAATCTCTCTCCGACGCTCTCTCTGTCCCTCGAATTCTTCACGTCTCTCTGCATCTCTGTGTGTATGTGTGTTTATATCAGTCTGCGTCTCTCTATTCTCTGAAATATGCAATACATTATTTCCGTATTTTCCAATCAGCAGAAAATAATAAACTTCGATTGAACACCACCACTCTCTCTCTCACTCTCTCTGATCTCCGCTTTTCAGTTTTAAACATTATTTTTTTTAATATATATACAACACATCGACTTCAGCTTATTTTCCAACGTCATAAACCTCTCCAATTTAAGCGAATGGATCTTGTTAACATTTCCTATTGTGCGAATTCTAATTTGACGTAATGCTAATAACACCGATTCTATTTCAGTGAAGATGATGAATTCTCTCCATCGCTCTCTCTCTCTCTCTCTCCAACGCAAATTCGTGAATCGTTCTCTCTCCAGCTCTAGTATTATTCATGTATTTTTGCATCTCTCTGTACGTGTGTGTGTGTGTATATGTCTACGTCTGTCTCTCTCTCTGTCTTTGGAATATGCAATACATTATTTGCGTATTTCCATTGAGTAAGACGAAAGAAAAACTGGACTTTGTTTAATCACCTCGCTCGCTCTTGCTCTCTCTCTCTGTGTCTCTCTCTATCTCCACTCTCTCACCCCTCTGTCTCTCCATCGGTCTCACTCACTCACTCTCTCTCTCATTGCCTCCTCTGTCCCCAGTATCCTTCATGTCTCTCTCGATATCCCTGCATTTGTACGCATATATATATGCGTATACATATATATATATGTGTGTGTGTGTCCCTCTGAACGCTCTGTATCGCTGAACTATGCAATGTATCATCGCAGCAAATAATTCCGATCGGTACAAGATAAATCGACTCTTAGTTTGATCGCCTCTCTGTCTCTCCCTCTCTCTTACCTCTTTCCCCACTCTGCCTCTCTTTGCCCCTGCCTCTTCCTCGCTTTCATCTCCATCGCTCTGTCTAACGAACGAGGAGCAAGACGCTGCTAGGTGACACTGACGGCTGCTCTGTGCTGCTTCCGGTCATCAGGGAGGGCCTGCTCAAGGCGCGGCTCCGGCTGGAGCACGCCACGTACCACACACACGTGTCGGTGATGTGCAGCGCGTCTTCCTCGAACGCTGGGGAGCCGGGCAAGTCCCTCTCTGTTACCAGCGTGGACGGCACCACCCACGTGTTCACCTTCTGAAGCGCTCGCTCGTCACCGTGGTGTGAGCGATGACCACCACAACCACCACCACAACCACCACAACCACCATAACCACCACCAACACCACCACAACCACCACAACCACCACCACCACCACAACCACCACCACAACCACCACCACCACCACAACCACCACCACCACCACCACAACCACCACCACCACAACCACCACCACCACAACCACCACCACCACCACAACCACCACCACCACCACAACCACCACCACCACAACCACCACCACCACAACCACCACGTGGCTTTTATTTCGTGTCGTGTGCGGTGCTTTTAAGCGCCACAGCGCGTGGATTTGCAGCGTTCATTTTCATTTGTGTTGCTGGTGACATTGTGCGTTTCATATCGAAATCGCCTCCAGTGCTTTTGCTGCTGGCGGCAATAAAAGTTGTTTAACAATTTAAAAAAAGTTTCTCAAATCTCTCTCCCACGCTCTCTCTCTCTCTGTCCCTCGTATTCTTCACGTCTCTCTGCATCTCTGTGTGTGTTTGTATATATATATCACTCTGCGTCGCTCTATTCTCTGAAATATGCAATACATTATTTCCGTATTTCCAATCAGAAAAAAAAATCAACTTCGTTTGAACACCACCACTCCCTCTCTCTCTCTCTGCTCTCCTTTGCTTTTCAGTTTAAAAGTCAAAGTCTCTCCCTCTCTCTTACCTCTTTCCCCACTCTGCCTCTCTCTCTCTCCATGCCTCTTCCTCGCTTTCTCTCCATCGCTCTCTCTCTCTAACGAAGTCGCCCTCCATCCTCACTCTCTCTCTCTCTGGCCCACTCTCTGTCTCGATCCCTATTAATCATCACGTCTCTGTCGTCCATCTCACTCGATCCATACATATATCTCACCTCGCGCATCCTCTCTCTCTCTCTTTCTTTCTTTCAAATATCCATTACATTATTTACGCAAGAATTTCCAATGCCCCATCCCCTCGCCCCCCCCCCCCCTTCCACCACGCTTCTCTCTCCCCTCTCGCATTATCCCTGCTCCCCCACCACACCTCTGACTCCCCCCCCACCCCCCTCTCCCTCCCTCCCTCCCTCCCCCCACTCCCTATCCTCTCTCCCCCACTCCCCCCCACTCCCTCTCCACTCTCCTCCCCCCTCCCTCTCCCCCTCCCCCCTCCCTCTCCACTCTCCTCCCCCCCCCCACTCCCCCCCACTCTCCTCCCCCCTCCCTCTCCCCCTCCCCCCCTCCCTCTCCACTCTCCTCCCTCCCCCCCACTCCCCCCCACTCTCCTCCCCCCTCCCTCTCCCCCTCCCCCCTCCCTCTCCACTCTCCTCCCTCCCCCCCACTCCCCCCCACTCTCCCCCCCCCCACTCCCTCTACCCCCACTCCCTCTCCACTCTCCCCCCCCTCACCCCCTCCCTCTCCACTCTCCCCCCCCTCACCCCCTCCCTCTCCACTCTCCCCCCCCCCCCACTCCCCCCTCCCTCTCCACTCTCCCCCCCCCCAACTCCCCCCCTCCCTCTCCACTCTCCCCCCCCCACTCCCCCCCCTCCCTCTCCACTCTCCCCCCCCACTCCCCCCCTCCCTCTCCACTCTCTCCCCCCCAACTCCCCCCCACTCTCTCTCCACTCTCCCCCCCCCCCACTCCCCCCCACTCTCTCTCCACTCTCCTCCCTCGCCCCCTCTCCTCCCCCCCCCCCCCCTCCCTCGTATCCGTCTCTTCGCCCTTGAGAAGTGAAGTGGGTCCCCATCACGGACCCTTCCGTGGTTGGAATTCTAAACGCAGCCCGACCGCAGCGCCAAGCGCTTGTGCAAGAGGATTGGTTCCCATCAGCACCGCTTTACGAACTCGTGTGTGGAGGGGGAGTTGGGTTGGTGGGTGGGGTTGGTGGGTGGGGTGGGTGGGTGGGTGGGGAGCGGTGGCGCAGCGGTGAGGGTGCGGCACTGCGCTACGAAAATCTGGGCGGCTATCGAAATGGATTAGACGACACGGGCAGTGTCTGGTATCGACCGGGTGTGAGTGGATGAGTGAGTCGGTGGGTGAGTGAGTGGGTGGGTGAGTGAGTGGGTGAGTGAGTGGATGAGTGGGTGAGTGAGTGAGTGAGTGGGTGAGTGGATGAATGAGTGGGTGAGTGGGTTAGTGAGTGAGTGAGTGGATGAGTGGGTGAGTGATTTGGTGAGTGGATGAGTGGGTGAGTGAGTGGGTAAGTGGATGAGTGGGTGAGTGAGTGGATGAGTGGGTTAGTGAGTGAGTGGATCAGTGGGAGAGTGAGTGGATGAGTGGGTGAGTTATTTGGTGAGTGGATGAGTGGGTGAGTGATTTGGTGAGTGGGTGAGTGAGTGGGTGAGTGGATGAGTGTGTGAGTGAGTGGATGAGTGGATGAGTGGGTGAGTGAGTGGATGAGTGGGTTAGTGAGTGAGTGAATGAGTAGGTGAGTGAGTGGATGAGTGGGTGAGTGATTTGGTGAGTGGATGAGTGGGTGAGTGATTTGGTGAGTGGATGAGTGGGTGAGTGAGTGGGTGAGTGGATGAGTGGGTGAGTGAGTGGATGCGTGTGTGAATGAGTGGATGAGTGGGTAAGTGAGTGAGTGGATGAGTGGGTGAGTGGGTGAGTGGATGAGTGGGTGAGTGAGTGGATGAGTGGGTTAGCGAGTGAGTGAATGAGTGGGTGAGTGAGTGGATGAGTGCGTCGGTGGGTGAGTGTGTGAAAAAGTAGATGAGTGGGTGAGTGAGTGAGTGGGTGAGTGGGTGAGACAGTGGATGAGTGGGTGAGTGAGTGGATGAGTGGGTTAGTGAGTGAGTGGGTGAGTGAGTGAGTAGATGAGTGAGTCAGTGGGTGAGTGTGTGAGACAGTGGATGAGTTGGTGAGTGAGTGGATGAGTGGGTGAGTGGGTGAGTGGATGAGTGGGTGAGTGAGTGGATGAGTGGGTTAGTGAGTGAGTGGATGAGTGGGTGAGTGAGTGGATGAGTGAGTCGGTGGGTGAGTGTGTGAGAGAGTGGATGAGTGGGTGAGTGCGTGGATGAGTGGGTTAGTGAGTGAGTGAGTAGATGAGTGAGTCAGTGGGTGAGTGGGTGAGACAGTGGATGAGTGGGTGAGTGAGTGGATGAGTGGTTAAGTGAGTGAGTGAGTAGATGAGTGCGTCAGTGGGTGAGTGGGTGAGACAGTGGATGAGTGGGTGAGTGAGTGGATGAGTGGTTAAGTGAGTGAGTGAGTAGATGAGTGAGTCAGTGGGTGAGTGGGTGAGACAGTGGATGAGTGGGTGAGTGAGTAGATGAGTGAGTCCGTGGGTGAGTGTGTAGATGAGTGAGTCAGTGGGTGAGTGGGTGAGACAGTGGATGAGTGGGTGAGTGAGTGGATGATTGGGTTAGTGAGTGAGTGGGTGATTGAGTGAGTAGATGAGTGAGTCAGTGGGTGAGTGGGTGAGTGAGAGGGTAGATGAGTGAGTCAGTGGGTGAGTGTGTGAGACAGTGGATGAGTGGGTGAGTGAGTGGATGAGTGGGTGAGTGAGTAGATGAGTGAGTCAGGTGGTGGGGAGCGTGGTAGGTGGAGGCGGTGGGTTGTGTTGGAGGCGGTGGGGGTGGTGGTGGTGGTGGTGGCGTTGGGGTGGTGCGCATAAAAAACGAACTTCGAGTTCATCGGTGCTCCGGGGCAGAGGCAGTGGTGAAAATTCGACATTCCTATGCCGGCGGCGAGTCTATCCGTGACACAATCCGCCCCCCTCCCCCTCCCACACCACCGCCACCGCTCAACACAAAGCAGTCCTCAATTATATCGACCCCCGACCCCCCCGGATGACGATGGGCTGTGCCAACCTCACAGCTGTAAATTCCTGATCAGTGCCGACACCTCATGATATGGCAATTCAGATCGCATTCATCACCCCGTGCCCCTTGTAAATCTCCAAGTTCGCCCTACAAAGTCCCATCACGAGGGTGAGAAACGCAAACACATAGACAAAAAAAAACAACGTACGTTGCTAAATTTTTAAAAAAAACCGATTGTACGTGTTTTAACGTTAATATAATTGGTGCCAATGATGCTGCTCATCATGCTACCGCCCGAGAGTCTGTTGCATGCTGGTCTTTGCTTGACACGTGGATGCCACGACTACGTATCTTCGGGTTCATTGGTGTCAACCCCTTTTCATTGGTGTCAACCCCTTATCAGTGCCCCTTACCTCATGTCACAGACCAATTCAGACCTTAATGGTCTCACCCCGTGCCCCTTGTAAATCTCAACGTCCGTCCTACAACGTCCCATCGCGAGGGAGAGGAACACAAACAGATAGACGATATACATTTGGTTTTGTTTGTGCTCGTATAGATGCGGCTGCTAGGCCGTTACGTACCCAGAAAACTCAAAATCTGCCCGCACAAGACCACGTGGTGAAACGAGACAGTCCGGTCCCTTCACCTGATGAAGGTACACTTGTGTTTGTGGCCGAAACGTCGTGATTTCTGTAGTTTTATTTATTTTTTTACCTACGTGACTTTACCGAATAGAACCAAAGAGTACGCAACCTCTCGACCCCCACTACTGCTACAAGGGATTGAACTTGTAGCTTATTTTCTGTCTTCCAACACCCTACTAACTCCCCCACCACCACCACCACCACCCACTACCCCCCAAAAACCCCAACATCCTTCTCCGCTCGCTCTCTCACGTAGCCTCCTTTTTAATGAGCAAAAGCTACCTTTTCATCCATGATGAATAATAATAATCACGTTTCACAAGACGCAAAAAAAATATCACACGGACCAACAGGATTACCGCCGCTGCCCGGTGTCCGGGAGGGAAGTGTTTTTTTTTATTTTTCAAGTTTCCCTGTGGCAGACTGCCCCCTATCGTTTACTGAATGTAAAACCTATTAAGCGGTATCGATGTTTTAATCTTCTTTGGTTCTTTCGGTAAAGTCACGTAGAATGATAATAAAATAATAAATTGATAAAATAAAATAACACAATAATATTCTCACGACGTTTCGGCCACAACACAAGCGGCCTTCATCAGGTGAAGGGGGCGAGACTGTCTGGTAGGACAGCGCTGGAGTACCAGACAGTCTCGCCCCCTTCACCTGATGAAGGCCGCTTGTGTTGTGGCCGAAACGTCGTGAGAATATTATTGTGTTATTTTATTTTATCAATTTATTATTTTATTCTCATTCTACGTGGTGACTTTACCGAAAGAACCAAAGAAGATGAATCATTGCAGTCACGAAAGCTTTAAATCGATGTTTTAATGTTTACCAGGTAAGGCCCCGCTTGAGCTGCACTGTACAGAGACTCCTCTAATCACGAAACAAGTTACGTTACAGAGGCATGTTCGTTATTCGATTTGCCCGTCAGTCTAACCGTACTCCTGTCCATTCAAAACACGTTGCACGGCCATGTCCAGGACTGCAATACATGGTGCACAATTATACTACATCATACTGTGTAGGAACCGCCTGGTTGCAACACCACCAGAAGCCCACAGGGGATTATTGTGTCCGTCCGTCCGTCCGTCGTGCATCCAAAAATGGGAGTGGGTGGGGCTGGGTGGAGAGGGGCTGGGTGGGGAGGGAGGGGCTGGTCACCCCGTGGTGCCCCCCTTATAAAACTCAACGTTTCACCTACTCACGACGGCTTGTACCCTGCCCCTCACAGTCGGGCATATTGTTGCGGAACACACCACGTGGTGCTGAACACACCACGTGGTGCTGAACACACCACGTGGTGCTGAACACACCACGTGGTGCTGAACACACCACGTGGTGGTGGTGGTGCCTCCGTTGTTGTTGTTGTTGTTGTTGACCCTGCCCATTGACCGAGCCAACCCGACGTTCCTAACCAGCTCCCTTCCGCAGGAGAATGTGTTTGTGGAATTCGTTTTGCGGGGTTCCTCATTTTGCATAACTTTAAATAAAAGTGGCTCTTCACGTGCGGACGTCTCGCCGAGTCGTTGTGCACACGTGCGATCGATAGCTCAACGAAGTGGCGGTTCATTGTCGTCGTCATCGTCGTCGTCATCGTCGTCGTCATCGTCATCGTCGTCGTCATAATAGTCGCCGTCACCACGTGGACATTCATAGCAGCAGCGCAAGTAACTCTGAGCTCGCACGACTTCGATTCAAAATGTGGAGGCAGAAAAACACGCAGGAGGTACCCGGAGGGAAAAATCCACGCGACCACGTGGAGAGAGAGAGAGAGAGAGGCACGCAGACTCCGAATTGTACAGCAGCAGGCATCAGGGTCGGGATTAAAAACACGACCTCCTGTATACCTGGAGAAGTAATTAACATCTCCTAGCCACCGGGATGATGATGAGAGAGAGAGAGAGAGACACGCAGACTCCGAATTGTACAGCAGCAGGCATCAGGGTCCGGATTTAAACCACGACCTCCTGTATACCACGAGAGGTAATTAACATCTCATAGCCACCGTGATGATGAGAGAGACACGCAGACTCCAAATATACAGCAGCAGGCATAAAATTCCGGATTAAAACCACGGCCTCCTGTATACCTGGCGAGGTAATTAACATCTTCTAGCCACCGTGATGATGATGAGAGAGAGAGACGCAGACTCCAAATATACAGCAGCAGGCATCGTCAGGTTCGGGATTAAAACCACGACCTCCTGTATACCTGGCGAGGTAGTTAACATCTCATAGCCACCGTGATGATGATGAGAGAGAGAGAGAGAGGGAGACACGCAGACTCCAAATCTGTCGCTAAACACGTAGGCTTTTACGACCAATATTATCCATAATAGAGGCGATGATAGAGGTAAAACATCCATTATATCATCACGGATGCAAATATACAGCGGCTTTGCGTCCGGGGGACTTGATCGAAACGCACGAACTCCTCCCGCGTTGCATGGCGAGGGAGAAATGGCATCTCGGCAACAGCGCGGCGCCCCCATTATAGCGGCGAAAATGAAGGGAGAGTATCGGCACAGAAAAAAAACATTGGGGAAAAAAAACTAGCGTGGATAAAAAATGGAAAAATAAAGACGGAAAAAAAGTGGTGGGGAAAAACACGGGGGGAAAAAAACATTGGGAAAAAAAACATTGAGAGAAAAACTAACGTGGATAAAAAATGGAAAAAAATAAACACGGAAAAAAAGTGGTGGGGAAAAACACGGGGGAAAAAAACATGGGGAAATACATGGGAAGAAAACAACATGGGACAAAAAGTGGGGAAAAAAACATGGTTGGGGTGGGGGGGGAATACGGGGAAAAATAACGTGATAAAAAAACAACATAGGAAAAAAATAGCATGGCAAAAAAAACACATGGGGAAAAATTAAAGGGAAAAAAATATGGGAAAAAATATGGGGAAAAAATATGGGGAAAAAATATGGGGAAAAAATATGGGAAAAAAACGTGGAAAAAAACAAGGAAAAAAACATAGGAAAAAAATAACAAGGGGAAAAAATATGGGAAAAATTAAAGGGAAAAAAATATGGGAAAAAAACATGGGAAAAAAATATGGAAAATAAACAAGGAAAAAACATAGGAAAAAAATAACAAGGGAAAAAAACATGGGAAAAAAACATGGGAAAAAAACAAGGGAAAAAAAAGACCGACTTTGTGGTCACACGGTCGGTGGAGGCAGTGTGCACGGACAGCGCAGGGCGGTGAACGATCGTCGGAAGAACAATCGGAAGGTCTCAGGAGGGAGGAGTGGAGGTGGGGGGGGAGTGGGGAGGAAGGAGGGAGGACAGAGGAGGCGGTGGAGGAGGAAGAGGAGGAGGGGGGGAGGAGGAGGAGGAGGCGGTGGAGGAGGAGGAGGAGGAGGGGGGGAGGAGGGGGGGGGAGGAGGAGGAGGAGGAGGGGGGGGAGGAGGAGGAGTGGGGAGGAGGAGGAGGAGGAGGAGGAGGAGGGGGGAGGAGGAGGCGGTGGAGGAGGAGGCGGAGGAGGAGGAGGCGGTGGAGGAGGAAGAGGAGGAGGGGGGGGGAGGAGGAAGAGGAGGAGTGTGGAGGGGGAGAAGGAGGAGGAGGGGGGGAGGAGGAGGAGGAGGGGGGAGGAGGGGGGAGGAGGAGAGGGAGGAGGAGAGGGAGGAGGGAGGACCAGCAGGAGCGAGAGTTAACGGGGGGCTGGACGAACGATGGATGAGGAGTGAAGAGGAGTGAAGAGGAGTGAAGAGGAGTATGAGAAGGCTGTAGTGGTGACCTTGTGAGGATGAGCAGGAAGAGTGGGGGGGTGGGTCGGGGGGATGGCTTCTGTACGCCCCCTTGATGGCACTAGCCACTCTCCAGTGTCGTTTGGCTACCGCTGTGAGCCCGCGAGACTGCGCGGTCTTAACGAGTGGAGTCGTAATGTCCATCGTGAGCTATTGCGCCCACCCCACCCTCATTGCCACTCTCTCACCCTCACCCTCTCTCTCTCATCGCAGCAGATGTGCCTGGCCAAATATTTGCTCGCCCATGTGGCGGTACGGGTCTGGTGTCTGGGCAACAACGGAGAGATTCTCTTGGCAGAGCCACGGCTGAGAGAGATCCATCGACCCTCTCCACCCCCACCGCCACACACACACACACACAGAGACCCATGGACTCCCGCAGTGAGACACACAGAGATTCGTGCAGAGGCCCGCATACTAGCGCAGACAGCCATAGACTCACGCTGAGACGCACAGACTCGCGCAGAGAGCCGTAGGCTTCACACACAGATCCATATATTCGCACAGAGATCCATAGTCGTGAAAAACCACTATGTGTCCTGACTTTCGGGCCACCCTCCATACAAATAACTATGTGTCCTGACTTTTGGGCCACCCTCTATTCAAATAACAACCCCTATGTGTCCTGACTTTTGGGCCACCTTCTATTCAAATAACAACCCCTATGTGTCCAGACTTTTGGGCCATCCTCTATACAAATAACAACCTCTATGTGTCCAGACTTTTGGGCCACCCTCCATACAAATAACAACCCCTATGTGTCCTGACTTTTTGGGCCACACTCTATACAGATAACAACCCCTATGTGTCCAGACTTTTGGGCCATCCTCTATACAAATAACAACCTCTATGTGTCCAGACTTTTGGGCCACCCTCCATGCAAATAACAACCCCTATGTGTCCTGAATTTTGGGCCACCCTCCATACAAATAACAACCCCTATGTGTCCAGACTTTTGGGCCACACTCTATACAAACAACAACCCCTATGTGTCCAGACTTTTGGGCCACCCTCTATTCAAATAACAACCCCTATGTGTCCAGACTTTTGGGCCACACTCCATACAAACAACAAACCCTATGTGTCCTGACTTTTGGGCCATCCTCTATACAAATAACAACCCCTATGTGTCCAGACTTTTGGGCCACCCTCTATTCAAATAACAACCCCTATGTGTCCTGACTTTTGGGCCACACTCTATTCAAATAACAACCTCTATGTGTCCTGACTTTTGGGCCATCCTCTATTAAAATAACAACCCCTATGTGTCCAGACTTTTGGGCCACACTCTATACAAATAACAAACCCTATGTGTCCAGACTTTTGGGCCACACTCTATACAAATAACAACCCCTATGTGTCCTGACTTTTGGGCCACCCTCCATACAAATCACAACCCCTATGTGTCCTGACTTTTGGGCCATCCTCTATACAAATAACAACTTCTATGTGTCCTGACTTTTGGGCCACCCTCCATACAAATAACAACCCCTATGTGTCCAGACTTTTGGGCCACACTCCATACAAATAACAACCCCTATGTGTCCTGACTTTTGGGCCACCCTCTATTCAAATAACAACCCCTATGTGTCCTGACTTTTGGGCCACCCTCCATACAAACAACAACCCCTATGTGTCCTGACTTTTGGGCCACCCTCTATACAAATAACAACCCCTATGTGTCCTGACTTTTGGGCCACCCTCCATACAAACAACAACCCCTATGTGTCCTGACTTTTGGGCCACCCTCTATACAAGTAACAACCCCTATGTGTCCTGACTTTTGGGCCACCCTCCATACAAATAACAACCCCTATGTGTCCAGACTTTTGGGCCACCCTCGATACAAATAACAACCCCTATGTGTCCTGACTTTTGGGCCATCCTCTATACAAATAACAACCCCTATGTGTCCTGACTTTTGGGCCACCCTCCATACAAATAACCCCTATGTGTCCTGACTTTTGGGCCACACTCCATACAAATAACAACCTCTATGTGTCCTGAATTTTGGGCCACCATCTATACAAATAACAACCTCTATGTGTCCAGACTTTTGGGCCACCCTCCATACAAATAACCCCTATGTGTCCTGACTTTCGGGCCACCCTCTATACAAACAACATCCTCTATGTGTCCAGACTTTTCGGGCCACCCTCCATACAAATAACAACCCCTATGTGTCCTGACTTTTGGGCCGCACTCCATACAAATAACAACCCCTATGTGTCCAGACTTTTGGGCCACCCTCCATACAAACAACAACCCCTATGTGGATTTAAAGCTTTCGTGACTGCAGGGATTCATATTCTTGGTTCTTTCGGTAAAGTCACCACCACGCAGAAAGGAAATAATAAACTAAAAAAAAAAAATTCCCACGACGTTTCGATTGCAACACAAGCAGTCATCATCTGCAGAAAAAAAAACGCCACTTTTTTTCCCAAAAAAAATTTCTTGCTGTGGTTTTCACACCTGATGATGATGGCTTGCGTTGCAATCGAAACGTCGTGAGATTTTTTTTTTATTTCGTTATTTCCTTTCTGCCTGACTTCACGGAAAGAACCAAGAATATGAACCCCGATGTGTCCTGCATTTTGGGCCACTCCGCATGCAGACAATTCCAGCAGATGGCACTGCGGGTCCAGCGATGGACTTGCTCCCCGTGCCTCACCTGCCCCCGGTTTGCTTCTGTGCCACAAAGGGACCGTGCTGTGAGCCAAAGAGCTTCATGGCTCATCGGATTCGTCCAGTCTGAGCGAACGTCCCCATTGCCATCAGTTTTCAGTTTTCAGTTTCATTCATTTCGGTATAGCCCTGCGAGCCATTCGGCTCTTGAATCGGGTGCAACCATCAACAGACAAAATAACTAAAAAATCACGCACAAGAAAACCATCTCAAAGTGACTTTGCACAAACAGAAAAATCCAGGGAAAAAATAAATAAAAAATTCTCGATCATGCGACCACGTCTCATCATCAACATGATCTTCGTCACCGCTATAACTTAACGGCATGCCGAGAACGCGCCTGGTTTGGGATGGTAATGGGTGAATTAACGACATCGATGTTCTTTTAGATTTTTGATTTTGTTTCTTGCGAGGTGTAAGGTTCCAAACCAGAGCTGCGAAACCTGTTATATTTTTTTTTTCAAATATACGAACGACCATACCTGTCACAAATGATATCAGCTAAACGAGGTTGCCTTATAATAATAATACTAATCATCATCATCGTCGTCGTCGTGGAGAAAGGTTAAAGCGGTAGCCAAATCACTCTGAGCTCACTTCGATTTCAAATGTGGAGGTGGAAAAAAGAATACGGAGGAACACGAAGATTTAAAAAATCCCCACGACCACAGAGAGAGAGAGAAGTAAAGAGAGAGACACACAAACTCCTGTATACCAGGCGAGGTAGTTAACATCTCCTAGCCACCGTGATGGTGATGATGATGAGAGAGAGAGACACGCAAACTCCTGTATACCAGGCGAGGTAGTTAACATCTCCTAGCCACCGTGATGGTGATGATGATGAGAGAGAGACACGCAAACTCCTGTATACCAGGCGAGGTAGTTAATATCTCCTAGCCACCGTGATGGTGATGATGATGATGAGAGAGAGAGACACGCAAACTCCTATATACCAGGCGAGGTAGTTAACATCTCCTAGCCACCGTGATGGTGATGATGATGAGAGAGAGAGAGACACGCAAACTCCTGTATGCCAGGCGAGGTAGTTAACATCTCCTAGCCACCGTGATGGTGATGATGATGAGAGAGAGAGACACGCAAACTCCTGTATACCAGGCGAGGTAGTTAACATCTCCTAGCCACCGTGATGATGATGATGATGAGAGATAGAACCCACGACCTCCTGCACACCAGGCGAGGTAGTTAACATCTCCTAGCCACCGTGATGGTGATGATGATGAGAGAGAGAGACAAGCAAACTCCTGTACACCAGGCGAGGTAGTTAATATCTCTCAGCCACCGTGATGATGATGATGAGAGAGAGACACGCAAACTCCAAATATACAACAGCAGCAGCAGGCATCAGGGTCGGGATGGAACCCACGACCTCCTGCGTACCAGGCGAGGTAGTTAACATCTCCTAGCCACCGTGATGATGATGATGAGAGAGAGACACGCAAACTCCAAATACACAGCAGCAGCAGCAGGCATCAGGGTCGGGATGGAACCCACGACCTCCTGCGCACCGGGCGAAGGCGTTAACATTTCGGCAAATCGACACGCGAATGCGTAGTGTGAGTGAGCTATAGATGTCCGCTGACAGCACTTGCCCCAGAAAGTATGTCGAGGCTACACGGGGGACCTTTGTCTTTGTGAGACACCCCAGGGTGGATTCAAACATCCAAAGTTCTAAACATGACGATCGGGTTTTCCCCTTTTTTTGTTGTTCTGGCAATAAAACAGTTGTGTTAAGATGTTAAAACACCAAACCGAAACCTTCGAAAGGAATCATGTCTGCATTCACCACACACACACATGTCGTGAACATGCAAACAACATGCAAACAGTTTTAAACAATTATTGTATAAATGTTGTTTCATGTTACCAGGCAAGGCCACGCTGAGCTCACGAGCCATTGATCAGAAACTACCCTAGGCACAACAAAATATAGCTCGCTCATCACCATCATCATCACCATCACCACCATCACCACCATCATCATCCTCATCACCACCATCATCATCACCACCATCATCACCATCATCACCACCATCATCATCACCACCATCATAATCACCATCATCACTACCATCATCACCAACATCACCACCTTCACCACCATCATCATAATCACCATCATCACTACCATCATCACCACCATCACCACCTTCACCACCATCATCATAATCACCATCATCACTACCATCACCACCATCATCACCATCACCACCATCACCACCACCATCATCACCACCACCATCACCATCATCACCACCATCACCACCTTCATCACCATCATCATAATCACCATCATCACTACCATCATCACCACCATCACCACCTTCACCACCATCAGCATAATCACCATCATCACTACCATCATCACCATCACCACCATCACCACCACCATCATCACCACCATCATCACTACCATCACCACCATCATCACCATCACCACCATCATCATCATCACCGTCACCACCATCACCACCATCATCATCACCACCATCATCACTACCATCACCACCATCATCACCACCATCACCATCATCACCACCATCATCATCACCACCACCATCATCATCACCATCATCACCACCATCATCACCATCATCACTACCATCGTCACCATCACCACCATCACCACCACCATCATCACCACCATCATCACTACCATCACCACCATCATCACCACCATCACCACCATCACCATTACCACCATCACCACTATCATCATCACCACCATCATCATCACCATCACCACCGTCACCACCACCACCACCATCACCATCATCACCACCATCATCACCATCTTCATCACCATCACCACCATCATCATCATCACCATCAAAACCATCATCACTACCATCACCACCATCATCACCATCACCACCATCATCATCATCATCACCGTCACTACCATCACCACCATCATCATCACCACCATCATCATAATCACCATCATCACTACCATCATCATCACCACCATCATCACCATCACCACCATCACCACCATCACCATCATCACCATCATCACTACCATCACCACCATCATCACCATCACCACCATCATCATCATCATCACCGTCACTACCATCACCACCATCATCATCACCACCATCATCACCACCATCATCATAATCACCATCATCACTACCATCATCATCACCACCATCATCACCGTCACCACCATCACCACCATCACCACCATCACTACCATCACCACCGTCACTACCATCACCACCATCATCACCACCATCATCACCACCATCACCACCACCATCACCACCATCATCATCATCACCACCACCATCATCATCACCATCATCACCACCATCATCACCATCATCACTACCATCGTCACCATCACCACCATCACCACCATCATCACCACCATCATCACTACCATCACCACCATCATCACCACCAACACCACCATCATCATCACCATTACCACCATCACCACTATCATCATCACCACCATCATCATCACCATCACCACCGTCACCACCACCATCACCATCATCACCACCATCATCACCATCATCATCACCATCACCACCATCATCATCACCATCACCACCATCACCACCATCATCATCACCACCATTATCACTACCATCACCACCATCATCATCATCACCACCATCATCATCACCATCATCACTACCATCACCACCACCATCATCATCACCATCATCACCATCACCACCATCACCACCATCATCATCACCACCATCATCACTACCATCACCACCATCACCACCATCACCACCATCATCATCACCACCATCACTACCATCATCACCATCACCACCATCACCATCATCACCATCATCACCATCCTCACTACCATCACCACCATCATAGCCTCGACGGGCTGATGGGGCAAGGACGGTGTCTGTGTGTCTGTCTGTGTCTGTGTGTGACAGTGTGTGTGGGGGAGCGGTGGTGTAGTGGTTAGCGCTACGCTGCACTACGAACCCGGCGTCCCGAGTTCCATTCCCGCTCACGGTCAACACCACCGGTGACGATAACCTGAACCGGTCCTGGGCCTGCACCTCTCCTAAGAAGGCCGGCAATGGCACAGGAGGGGGTGGGTGGCCAGAAACTTTGATGTGTGTGTAATGTGTGTTGTGTGTGTATGTTGTGGGTGTGTTGTGTGTGTGGTGTGTGTGTGTTGTGTGTGTTGTGTGTGTGTGTTGTGTGTGTTGTGTGTGTTGACCGCCACCCGCACCTCCGATTACCGTTCGTAAGCCCACCACGCCCGGCCGCCTTTGTCTCCCCGGTGGCAACGTTTACTGCACGTCGCGCCGTTGACTGATTGTGAGCGGGAATCGAACTCGGGACTTCACGTTTAAGGTTCGAGGAGTCAAGTTGATTTCCTGCTCGAGTGAGCATTGAGACATTTAGGCAGCTGTCCATTGTTTACACAGCCCTGCACAGAGACAGTGGTGGAAATTCCACATTCCTACGGCGGGGGAAGAATGTCTCCCATAGGCCAACCAGCGCTGTTCTTCACCCCCACTGAGTGGTACACGCATTATATCGGCCCTGGTCCCCGAAGGCAGGACTGACGATAATGGGCTGAGTCAACCCCCCCCCCCCCCCCAGCATCCCAAACAGGATTCGAACTCGCTACTTCAGACTGCGGTACTCATTTTATCGACCCGGGAGGCAGGGATGATGATGATGATGATGATGGTGGGCTGAGTCAACCCCCCCAGCATCCCAAACAGGATTCGAACTCGCTACTTCAGACTGCGGTACTCATTTTATCGACCCGGGAGGCATGGAAGATGATGATGATGGTTGGCTGAGTCAACCACCCAGCATCCCAAACAGGATTCGAACTCGCTACTTCAGACTGCGGTACTCATTTTATCGACCCGGGAGGCATGGATGATGATGATGATGGGCCGAATCAACCGGGGAGTTCACGCGATGTTACAGGTTTTTTTTGTTTACTGGAAATTTGCGAATTACTAAGAGCTTCCTAGCTCCTCGGATTCCTCCAGGAATAAATGCATATCCTGTTTCTTGAGTGGGTTGATGGGTAGGTGGAGGATGGGAGGATGGTGGTGGGGGGAGGGATGGATGGGAGGATGGGAGTATACCAGTCACGCCCTGATGTTTCAGGGGTTTAGTTGGTTGATGTGCGTGGGTGGGTGATGGGGGGGGGGTGATGGTGATGGACGATGGGGGTTGATGGGGGCTGATGGGGGGGAGTGGGTGGTGGTGCCGGGTTAGGTTGCAAAGCAAGCCCCTCAGTGGGTCTCGTGTCTGCATTACACTCGGCGAATGTAATATTACAAATCGTGCAATCATCTCAGCCTACACTCCCAACTCTCTCTCTCTCTGCTCTGCTCTCTCGAAGACACAAAACTGCGTCGGAGAGAGGTGCGTGCGTGCGAGCGAGCGAGAGAGAGAGAGAGAGGTGAGAGAGAGAGCGAGCGAGCGAGCGAGAGATGAGACGACACACACAAAAAAAATAAACGAAACTGGCCTGAAGGGAAGAGCTGGAGTCGATATGAGAGACTGCAATTATAATCAGCGAGCGAGAGAGAGAGAGGCAGGAAGCCAATCGCTCTGCGCGGCTGCCTCTGCGTCTCTGTGTGTGACGCTGCGCTACGAACCCGGCGACCCGGGTTCGATTCCCGCTCACGGCCAACACCGGTGGCGATTGTCTGAACCGGTCCTGGGGCCTCCCATAGGTCGACTCAGCCTCAACTGAGTAACCTGGTGCGGTGCGTAGTAGACATCGCCACTAGGGGAGACAAAGGCGGCCGAGCATGGTGCTGGTCACCCACCCCTGAGTGACTTTCAGGTACGCAGATAACGGCCCCGTGGAAGTGTACATCACGGAGCTACCACTGAGACCCCTTCCACTCAAGTGACACTCTGGCATACACAGAACGGCCCGTGGAAGTTGATATCACAGATCTAGCTCTGAGTGACGCTCTGGTACACGGAGAACGGCCCCGTGGAAGTGTACATCACGGAGCTACCTCTGAGACCCCTTCCACTCAAGTGACACTCTGGCATACACAGAACGGCCCGTGGAAGTTGATATCACAGACCTAGCTCTGAGTGACGCTCTGGTACACAGAGAACGGCCCTGTGGAAGTATAAAAGAAGGAGCTACCACTGAGACACCTTCCACTCAAGTGACACTCTGGCATACACAGAACGGCCCTTGGAAGTTGATATCACAGATCTAGCTCTGAGTGACGCTCTGGTACACGGAGAACGGCCCCGTGGAAGTGTATATCACGGAGCTACCTCTGAGACCCCTTCCACTCAAGTGACACTCTGGCATACACAGAACGGCCCGTGGAAGTTGATATCACAGACCTAGCTCTGAGTGACGCTCTGGTACACGGAGAACGGTCCCGTGGAAGTATAAAAGAAGGAGCTACCACTGAGACACTTTCCACTCAAGTGACACTCTGGCATACACAGAACGGCCCGTGGAAGTTGATATCACAGACCTAGCTCAGAGTGACGCTCTGGTACACAGATAACGGTCCCGTGGAAGTGTACATCACGGAGCTACCTCTGAGTGACGCTCTGGAACACACCGGAAGGCCCTGCGGAAGAGGATATCAAGAGCTACCCTCTGAGAAGTTGATTCATCACGGACCCCTCCTACCGCACCACACCACATGAAGTCTGCCACGTGGCAGCTACCTCGATAGTGGGGGGTCATGACGCTCATAACGAAGGTGTTTTTGGGTCGGATCGTGGAAGTATAAGTGTGTCGTGAACCCGCCACCACCCGGCACAGTGAAGAAGGGGCTTGTCACGTAAAACAAAACGTGCCGATTCGTTTCTGCAGAAGCACCCTATTTCGGGAAGAATCTCCACGATAATGCTGGATGATGTGATTACCAAGCGAAACCCCGCAGTACTCAAATTGTAAATGTTGTGGATTCACC
Organism: Petromyzon marinus; assembly: GCF_010993605.1. Lineage (NCBI taxonomy): Eukaryota > Metazoa > Chordata > Hyperoartia > Petromyzontiformes > Petromyzontidae > Petromyzon > Petromyzon marinus. The sequence goes on along the minus strand of NC_046130.1, from coordinate 5,305,879 downwards.
CGATAACTCACCGCTGTGCGCTGAACTGGTAACTGATTGGCACGTGTTGTGCTCACGTGACAAACCTCACCGACTGGCTGTGTCGGGTGGCGGTGGGTGAACGACACATTTACACGTACGTGTTCTAAACCCCCCCAATGTATATGATTGGTTTAACACGTAGTAGGATTTCGCGAGCAATATCGTCCATAATAGAGGGTTTTGTTGATTATTTTTTTTAGCCGCGGGGTTAGATCGCGTCAATGTTTCGTAAGAAACCCGCCCACACCCGACACGGCCATTTTATTAAGGTTGCGTCACGTGATCAGAACGTGCCAATTCGTCACTAGTACATCACTAACCGCCTGTGTATGGTACTCAGAGAGCGAATGTCGTGGCTTTGCGCTCCAACACACAACGGGTTAGCGCTGTAACGAATTGGCCACGTTCTGTTTTGCGTGACATGAACCTTGCTAGTTGGCTGTGTTGGGTGGTGTCGGCTTCAACGACGCATTTATGCATTTGCGCGATATAACACAGCCTGTATTATGGATGTATTATTATTACTAATAATATTGGTGGTGTCAAATTGAGGTCGCGATTATCTGCGTCTGAATGAAACTTTGCATTTTCCACGAGAGGAATACGCTCAGATATAAACCTCTGTGAAGACGATTATCTGTGCCCGCACCTGGGCCTCCCCTAGCTCGGAATCAGCCTAAACTAGCGACTTCCTGGCGCGGCGTGCAGTGAAGATCGCCTCTGGGGGAGACAAAGGCGGCCGTGGGCGTGGTGTGCCACGTGTTCGGCATTCATAGGTCCCACTCGCTCACAGCACTAGCCTCCAACATGCTGTTGGGGCTAAGCGCGTGTGTGAGGACGTCCAAATAAGGCCGCTTAAAGATCGGGCCGCATTAGGGGAGTCGATACAAATTGAACGCGCGGTTTTATCTGGCCCGGCAGAGCGGGTCGCGCCGGAGATTAGGGGGCACGCGCGCACATCCATCGGTCCCTGAGCCCCAGCACTACACACCCAGGGGGTGGTGGAGGAATTCATCGAGGCAGCCAACGCGCAACCACCCACAACCACCCACACCACGCCACGCACCCCACACACAACCACCCACGCCACGCACCCCACCCACAACCACCCACACCACACCACGCACCCCACACACAACCACCCACCCCACGCGCCCCACCCACAACCACCCACACCACGCGCCCCACCCACAACCACCCACACCACGCCACGCACCCCACCCACAACCACCCACACCACGCCACGCACCCCACACACAACCACCCACACCACGCGCCCCACCCACAACCACCCACACCACACCACGCACCCCACACACAACCACCCACCCCACGCACCCCACCCACAACCACCCACACCACGCGCCCCACCCACAACCACCCACACCACCCCACGCACCCCACCCACAACCACCCACACCACACCACGCACCCCACCCACAACCACCCACACCACGCGCCCCACCCACAACCACCCACACCACGCACCCCACCCACAACCACCCACACCACGCACCCCACCCACAACCACCCACACCACGCGCCCCACCCACAACCACCCACACCACGCCACGCACCCCACCCACAACCACCCACACCACGCCACGCACCCCCACCCACAACCACCCACACCACGCGCCCCACCCACAACCACCCACACCACGCACCCCACCCACAACCACCCACACCACGCACCCCACCCACAACCCCCCACACCACGCGCCCCACCCACAACCACCCACACCACGCACCCCACCCACAACCACCCACACCACGCACCCCACCCACAACCACCCACACCACGCACCCTACACCACACACCCCACCACGCACCCCACCCACCCCACCCACCCCACCCCACCCCACCCCACCCCACGCACCCCACCCACCCCACCCCACGCACCCCACCCCACTCCACCCACCCCACCGACTCCACACCACACCCACGCACCCCACCCACCCCACCCACCCCACCCCACCCACCCCACGCACCCCCACCCACTCCACCCACTCCACCCCACGCACCCCACCCACCCCACCCTACACCACGCACTCCACCCCAGCCACCCCACTCCAACCAGTCACCCACCCACCCAACCTCACCCCACCTCACCAACCCCACCCCACCTCACCCACCCACCCCACCCACCCACCCCACCCACCCACCCCACCCACACCACCCATCCCACCCATGGCAACTCATAGATACGTCATCTCCTCTCGTTCGTAAGTCGGAACAGATGGAGATTAGTCCACACACGTTAGTGTACTGCAATCTCACGGCTACCCAGGGGTACGTCATCTCCTCTCGTTCGTAAGTCGGAACAGATGGAGATTAGTCCACACACGTTGGTGTACTACAATCTCACGGCTACCCAGGGGTACGTCATCTCCTCTCGTGTGTGTAAGTCGGAACAGATGGAGATTAGTCCACACACGTTGCTGTACTGCTATCTCACGGCTACCCAGGGGTACGTCATCTCCTCTCGTGTGTAAGTCGGAACAGATGGAGATTAGTCCACACACGTTGCTGTACTGCTATCTCACGGCTACCCAGGGGTACGTCATCTCCTCTCGTGTGTAAGTCGGAACAGATGGAGATTAGTCCACACACGTTGATGTACTGCAATCTCACGGCTACCCAGGGGTACGTCATCTCTTCTCGTGTGTAAGTCGGAACAGATGGAGATTAGTCCACAAACGTTGGTGTACTGCAATATCACGGCTACCCAGGGGTACGTCATCTCCTCTCGTGTGTAAGTTGTAACAGATGGAGATTAGTCCACACACGTTGCTGTACTGCAATATCACGGCTACCCAGGGGTACGTCATCTCCTCTCGGGTGTAAGTCGGAACAGATGGAGATTAGTCCACACACGTTGCTGTACTGCAATATCACGGCTACCCAGGGGTACGTCATCTCCTCTCGTGTGTAAGGCGGAACAGATGGAGATTAGTCCACACACGTTGGTGTACTGCAATATCACGGCTACCCAGGGGTACGTCACCTTCTCTGGTTCGTAAGTCGGAACAGATGGAGATTAGTCCACACACGTTGGTGTACTGCAATATCACGGCTACCCAGGGGTACGTCATCTCCTCTCGTGTGTAAGTCGGAATAGATGGAGATTAGTCCACACACGTTGGTGTACTGCAATCTCACGGCTACCCAGGGGTACGTCATCTCCTCTCGGGTGTAAGTCGGAACAGATGGAGATTAGTCCACACACGTTGCTGTACTGCAATATCACGGCTACCCAGGGGTACGTCATCTCCTCTCGTGTGTAAGTCGGAACAGATGGAGATTAGTCCACACACGTTGGTGTACTGCAATATCACGGCTACCCAGGGGTACGTCATCTCCTCTCGTGTGTAAGTCGGAACAGATGGAGATTAGTCCACAAACGTTGGTGTACTGCAATATCACGGCTACCCAGGGGTACGTCATCTCCTCTCGTGTGTAAGTCGGAACAGATGGAGATTAGTCCACACACCCGTAGCTGTTCCGCAAATCTCAGGGCGCGGCGATCGACACAAGATGGCTCTGCGATTATATCCCCCGGGGCCAAGCGAGGTTGTGGGATTTTGAGAGTATGGTAGAGGGGAGGGAGAGGGGAGGGAGAGGCGAGGGTGCGATTGGGGAGGAGGATGAGAAGGATTTAAACCATCTTGATAAGTAGAGAACTTTTGACCGGACATTTGTAAGTAAAGGAAAAAAACAAAGCTTCAAGTCTCGTCGCATTCCTCCGCTATGAAAGAAAGATTCTGATTCTGTACGAGTAAAAGGTCTTACCCCGTGTTGCAATACAGCAGCTGCAACATTTCGCGAGGCATGAATCGTGTCTGCATTAACCACCCGTTCTAAATCTTGATTTGAAGCTTTCGTGTCTGCAGCGAATCCATACTCTTTGGCTCAAAATAGGTAGAAAAATAAATAAAATTCACTTAAACAAAAAAATAAGATTTTTCTTATTAATATAAAAAAATTAAATCAAATTAAATTAAACAATAGATTAAGCGAAAAAAATAAGATTGTTCTTCACCATTAGACCTCTTTTTCCAAGTACCAAAATATAATAATAGGGGTTTTCCCCTTTTTTTCTGGCAAGAAAACTGAAATCTTTATTTTTTGCAAAGGATTCACGTTACTGCGTTAACCACAATACCCGCAGTCGAAATGCAAACAAAAAACACACTATGATAATATATATGTGGCATTGTCCTTGAAACTGATTGGTCCACGCCAAGGGACGGCTTTCTTTTGAGCCACGACCCCCAGGACGATGCATATATTATCATAGCATGTCCAAAATCGCGTGAGGACATTTACGGACGACCTCACACATGCAGAGAGAGAGAGAGAGAGACATCATATACTACCAGAACATGTTTGTTTGTTGTTGTTGTTGTTGACATGTTTACCACGAGTACACGCGCTTAATGCAGCACGCGATTCGGTGTTTGAACATCGCAAGCAAGCTGTTTTTATCTCGTTATATTTTTGATTTGTAGGGTAAAGTCACGTAGAAGAGGTTTGTTTATTTTCCCCCTTCTGGCTGCGGCTTTCACACCTGATGATGATTGCCCGTGCTGCAATCGAAACGTCGCGAGAATTTATTGTTGTATTTTTTTATTATTTCATTACTTCCCTTCGACGTGACTTTACCGAAAAAAAACCAAGGATATTAATCGCCGCAGTCACGAAAGCTTGAACACATTCTCCTGCGGAAGGGAGCTGGTTAGGAACGTCGGGTTGGCTCGGTCAATGGGCAGGGTCAACAACAACAACAACAACGGAGGCACCACCACCACGTGGTGTGTTCAGCACCACGTGGTGTGTTCCACAACAATATACCCGACTGTGAGGGCAGGCACAAGCCGGCGTGAGTAGGTGAAACGTTGAGTTTTATAAGGGAGGCACCACGGGGTGACCAGCCCAGCCCCACCCAGCCCCTCCCCTCCCCACCCAGCCCCTCCCTCCACACCCAGCCCCACCCAGCCCCTCCCTCTCCACCCAGCCCCTCCCATTTGTGGATGCACGACGGACGGACGGACACAACAATAATCCCCTGTGGGCTGGTGTAGTAACCAGGAGGAACCTACCAGTTAAAGTGTTTTTTTTTTCTTGCTGTGGTTTTCACAGCCGATGATGATGATGATGGTTGCTTGTGTTGCAATCGAAACGTCGTGAGAATTATAAAAAAAATTTCCCCCCTTCTACGTGGTGGTGACTTTACCGAAAGAACCAAGAATATGAATCCCTGCAGACACGAACGCGTTAAACTGTTTTTTTTTTATCTCGTTATACTTCAACACTGACAAGGGGAGCGTCCCCCCCCCATCTCCATCGTCCCACCCCTCCACGCACTCCGCTCGTTCATCAGATGCCGCGCGTTTTGGGGGGACGTCTCTGAGCCTCGCGACCACTCAAACCGATTCTCGCTTGCGCCTAATTAGAATGCATTCGGGCGATTCGCGCCTCGCATAATGAGGAGTTCGTTTGTCATTGTGGGGTTTGTGTTTCGTAAGCCCCGTCCCGAGGAGACGCGTGCTTAGCCGCCGCCGCCGCTGCTGCTGCTTCTGTTGCTGCTGCTGCTACCACAGCTGCTGCTGCAACAGCTGCTGTTACTACTACAGCTGCTGCTACAACAGCTGCTGCTACCACAGCTGCTGCTGTTGCTGCTGCTACTATAGCTGCTGCTACTACAGCGGCTGCTACTATAGCTGCTGCTACTACTACAGCTGCTGCTACTACTGCTGCTACTACTGCTAGTGCTACTACTGCTGCTACTGCTGCTACTACCGCAGCTGCTACTACTACTGCTGCTACTACTGCTGCTACTATTGTTGC
>NC_046130.1:5245007-5295007 GCF_010993605.1 Petromyzon marinus | reverse complement strand
TGTGGACGGGGCAGGGGTGGAAACTAGCGGATCTGGAGACAAAACCCACCCGACCACGGGGATAGAGAGAGAGAGACACGCAAACTCCAAATACACAGCAGTCGTCAGGGTCGGGATCGAAGCCACGACCTCCTGTACACCAGGCGAGGTAGTTAACATCTCATAGCCACTGTGATGCCCACACATTGCGGTTAAAGAAAATCTGGCCTATCACTACCCTTACCACTAGCCCTATCACTACCCCTATCACTAGCCCTATCACTACCCTACCACTACCCTACCACTATCACTACCCCTATCACTACCACTATCACTACCCCTATCACTACCCCTATCACGACCCTATCACTACCACTACCCTACCACTACCCCTACCACTATCACTACCCCTATCACTAGCCCTATCACTACCCCTACCCCCATCACTACCCCTACCACTACCCTACCACTACCCCTACCACTATCACTACCCCTACCACTACCCTACCACTACGCCTACCACTATCACTACCCCTACCACTATCACTACCCCTATCACGACCCTACCACTACGCCTATCACTACCCCTATCACGACCCTATCACTACGCCTTCCACTATCACTACCCCTACCACTACCCTACCACTACCCCTACCCCCATCACTACCCCTACCACTACCCTACCACTACCCCTACCCCCATCACTACCCCTACCACTACCCTACCACTATCACTACCCCTATCACTATCACTACCCCTACCACGACCCTACCACTACGCCTATCACTACCCCTATCACTACCACTACCCCTACCACTACCCCTACCCCCATCACTACCCCTACCACTACCCTACCACTACCACTACCCCTATCACGACCCTACCACTACCCCTACCACTACCCCTACCACTACCCCTACCACTACCCCTACCACTACCCTGTCACGACACTACCACTACCCCTACCACTACCCCTACCACTACCCCTACCACTACCCCTACCACTACCCCTACCTACACAATTCACAGCGGGCGCATTCCCGACACAGCACACGTCCCTAGTGTCAGGGTGTGGATGCGATGAGATTCATCAGCGGAATTTCGTCCGACTGGCCCCTGCAGCGATCAACCACCACCATCATCACCATCATTAATGTCACCATCATCATCATCATCACCACCATCATCATCATCATTATCGTCGTCGTCGTTATTATTATTATTTCAAAGGGTTGTTAATAGCTCACTAGGCAGAGCCAAGCCCCTGTGCCAATTACGTCTTCAAGTAATGAACGCGATGGCCAAATGACTCCCTCCCTCCCTCTCTCTCTCTCAATTCTCTCTCAATTCCAATTATTCCGAGGCGCGGGGGGGGGGCGGGAGAGGGAGGGGGGTGTGGAGGGGGTGGAGGTGGTGGAGGGGGTAGAGGGTGTGGAGGGGGTGGAGGGGGTGGAGGGGGTAGAGGTGGTGGAGGGGGTGGAGGGGGTAGAGGGGGTTGAGGGGTTAGAGGGGGTAGAGGGGGTGGAGGGGGTGGAGGGGGTAGAGGGGGTGGAGGGGGTGGAGGGGGTTGATTGGGGCGGGTGTCGCGGGGTGGACATCTATGAAGGAAGAGCTTCATAGCTCATCGGATTCCGCCGCTATATAATAAACACATGCTCTGATTCTTCAGTGGCAGAGACCCTTCAGCACGTTGCATGAAGTCTGTCGATGATGTTCTTATACGGTCGATGGTGGCTAGGCGATGTTAACTACCTCGCCTGGTATGCAGGAGGTCGTGGGTTCGATCCCGACCCTGACGATGCCTGCTGCTGTATATTTGGAGTTTGCGTGTCTCTCTCTCTCTCTCATCATCATCACGGTGGCTATGAGATGTTAACTACCTCGCCTGGTATACAGGAGGTCGTGGGTTCGATCCCGACCCTGACGATGCCTGCTGCTGCTGCTGTATATTTGGAGTTTGCGTGTCTCTCTCTCTCTCCACCGTGGTCGCGTGGATTTTTCTCCCAGGTCCTGAGGTTTTTTTTCTTCCCCCCGTACACATTTTAAAATGAACATCACTACGCGTTTGAGAGAGTTATTTAGCTGCTGCTAGAAATTTCCACGCCATCATCATCATCACAACAACGATGATGAGCCACTTGCGTTGAGCTGCGATGATGATTGATGGACAGGTCGCTTCTGAATAAGATCAGAATAGCTCAGTTGGGGGGGCCTTACCTGTTAACAAACAAAACACAGATTACAAATTCGAAGCTTTTGTGGCCGCAGGAATTAATCTTTGGTTCTTTCGGTGAAGTCGCGTAGCAAAATAACATCAAAAAATAATTGAATTCGACGTTTCGGTCGCAACACGAGCAATCATTATCAGGTAGGAATGAATGATGAAACACAGACAAGGCAGAGACACATGCAGAGAGAGAGACACACACACACACAAAGACACACCGAGCGAGACACACACACAAAGACAAACACAGACACAGGAACACCACAGGCAGACACACATCCAGAGAGAGACACACACAAAGACACACAGAGCGAGACAGACACAAAGACACACAGACACGGGAACAGCATACTGTAGGCAGACACACATGCAGAGAGACAGACACACACACAAAGACACACAGAGCGAGACACACACAAAGACACACAGAGACACGGGACATTCACAGATAGCCACACATGCAGATAGAGACACACACACAAAGACACAGAGCGAGACACACACACCAATACAAACACAGGCACGGAACCATCACAGATAGACACATATGCAGAGAGAGACACACACAAAGACACAGAGCGAGACACACACACACAAAGACAAACACAGACACGGGAACACCACAGGCAGACACACATCCAGAGAGAGAGACACACACAAAGACACAAAGCGAGACACACACACTAAGACACACAGCGAGACACACACACAAAGACAAACAGACACGGAACAGCATACTGTAAGCAGACACACATGCAGATAGAGAGAAGGGCACACACACACAAAGACACACAGAGCGAGACACACACAAAGACAAACACAGACACAGGAACACCACAGGCAGACACATGCAGAGAGAGAGACACACACTAAGACACAGAGCGAGACACACACACAAAGACAGACACAGGAACACCACAGGCAGACACATGCAGAGAGAGAGAGACACACACACACAAAGACACACCGAGCGAGACACACACAAAGACCAACACAGACACAGGAACACCACAGACACACATGCAGACAGACAGACACACACACAAAGACACACCGAGCGAGACACACACAAAGACCAACACAGACACAGGAACACCACAGACACACATGCAGAGAGAGAGAGACACACAAAGACACACAGAGAGACACACACACACAAAGACAAACAGACGTATTTCATGGCAGGGGCCTGAATGGGATCCCCTATCGTATGGAGGAGGAGGCGATACGTGGGGCAAAAATAAATTACGGATGCAATTTTTTCTTGCATCAAATATATATATAAATAAACAAACAACCACCACCCATTTAAATTAACATTTTAAAAGCCGTCCGAAGCACTCAGCTCCCCTAATGGGCTCTCTTTGAGAGTGCGTTACGGATCGAGAGAGAATATTCGCAAGAATAAGATGTATAAATCGTGGGGGGGGGGGGGGGGTGGGAGAGGGGGGGGGGGTCATCCGTTAAGCGACGCGCACGCTCCAGAATTAATAACAGCGGCGAAAGATGAATTAACGAAACTAAATAACGTGTTTGCAACCTCTGAAAGGCCCCGGCCACCACGCCACAATCAAGAATTAAACGTTACAAAAATCCGCGCCCATGATGTTGCTCGATGCACGGTCCCGGCTCCCGCATCCCCGCTAAGCCCCCGGGTTTGGCATCGCGATGAATCGAACTTTGGCGTGCTCACTTTCATTCATTCATTCATTCGGTCGGTCGGTCGGTCCTTCCTCCCATTCATTCGCTCACACATTCGCTTGCTCGCTCGAGGCTCGTGACTTGTGTCTGTGTGAGTGTGTGTCTGTGTGTGTCTGTGTGTGTGTCAGTGTGTGTGTGTGTGTCTGTGTGTGTCTGTGTGTGTGTCTGTGTGTCTGTGTGTGTCTGTGTGTGTGTGTCTGTGTGTCTGTGTGTGTGTCTGTGTGTGTGTCTGTGTGTGTCTGTGTGTCTGTGTGTGTGTCTGTGTGTGTGTGTGTCTGTGTGTGTGTCTGTGTGTGTCTGTGTGTGTGTGTCTGTGTATGTATGTGTGTCTGTGTGTGTCTGTGTATGTGTGTCTGTGTGTGTGTGTCTGTGTGTCTGTGAGTGTGTGTGTCTGTGAGTGTGTGTGTCTGTGTGTGTGTGTCTGTGTGTGTGTGTCTGTGTGTGTGTGTTTGTGTGGTGCATCAGCCAGTCATCTCAGTCAGTCGACCCGTGGCACCTGGGTCTGCCCCGTGACCTCCTGCCAGCGGGCGTTCGACACTTCACGTGGCCTCAGGGTGCACATAGCCTGGCACAAGCGTCGTGGTGACGTCACCGCCACTTAGTGGCGAATGGCGGTTGTTGTTGTGTGTTTGTGTGTGTGTATTTTTTTTGTACCATCGGACACTCCACCCCCACAACTCCCATTCGGTGATGGGGCATTTGTGGAGAGAGTGGTGAGTTTCCCATACCTGGGCAGTGTGCTTATGACCGGCTCCAGTTTAACAGCAGAGGTCTCACTCCGAATCAGTCGTGCAGCATTATCTTTTAATCGGTTGCGTAACGCTATGTGGAAGCTACCTGGTCTGTCGCTCCGCACTAAGCTTCAGGTCTTCTCGGCCACGGTCATTCCCTCCCTTCTCTATGCTTGCGAAACGTGGACCCCCTTAATGGAACATCTTCAACGGTTAATAACATTTAGGCTAGCCTGCCTACGATCCATCCTGGGTTTAACCTGCAGCCTGGATTGTGTGAGGAGCTCACAAATCCTTGAAAGATCTGGGCAAGGTCCCATCGGTGAGCTCCTCCGGCAGGCAAGGCTGCGTTGGCTGGGTCATGTAGCCCGCATGCCCAGCCACCGCATGCCGAAACATCTTTTGTTCGGCTGGATCGAGGGGGCTTAACGGGTGCGGCACGGGCTAGAGAAGAGATGGAGTGATGTGGTACAGGAGGACGTGGAGCTGAGTGGACTTGCCGATGACTGGTACCAGCGGTGTCAAGATCGGCCCCTGTGGAGGAGGCTCGTGAAGGACGCTATTGGGCAGTTGGAGGCAGTCGCCCTCCAACAACAACGGAGGGCGGAGGAGCGACGCTCACAACAACGAGCGGAGCGCCGGGTAGCTAAAGCACAGCAGGTTGGCACAGTAGGGGGCACAGGTGGTGCATCAGCCAGTCATCTCAGTCATCTTAGTCAGTCGACCCGTGGCACTTGGGTCTGCCCCGTGACCTCCTGCCAGCGGGCGTTCGACACCTCACGTGGCCTCAAGTTGCACATGGTCTGGCACAAGCGTCGTGGTGACGTCACCGCCACTTAGTGCCGGTGTCTCTGTGTGTGTGTCTGTGTGTCTGTGTGTGTGTCTGTGTGTGTGATTCTCCTGTCTGTCTCGGTTTCTGAGTGTGTCTCTTCTCTGTCTCTGTGTGTCACTATGTGTATCTGTGTGTCTGTGCGAGTCTAAGGGTCTGTGCGAGTCTGTGTGTCAATGGGTCTCTATTTGAGATTATGGGTATCCATGTGAGTCTTTGGGTCTCTGTGTGATCAGTCTATGGGTCTATGGGTCTATGCCAGTCGCTATCGTGCTGACGATGAGAGAGAGAGAGTCACCCACACTACAAAATATACAGCAGCAGCAGGCATCGTCAGGGTCGGGATCGAACCCACGACCTCCTGTATACCAGGCGAGGTAGTTAACATCTCATAGCCCCCCGTGCCATCACACTCCATCCCGCGTAATTGGACCTCTTGCCACCACGTGTCTCCCTTTGATGCGGATTTTTGTTAATTTATCTATTAATTAATTTCGAACGACGCTCGACATGAATTAAACATAGCACGACCCTTGACTCCCACACCCACTGCCAGTCCACTCGGCAGACTCCCCTCGAGGTTCATCGCCCCGCCCCGCCCCCTCCGCCCCTCCCCCGCCCCTCCCCCCCCCCCCCTCCCCGCCCTCCCCCCCGCCCCTCCCCCCGCCCCTCCCCCCGCCCCCCCCCGCCCCTCCCCCCCGCCCTTCCCCCGCCCCTTTCCCCCGAACTCCCCCCGGTAGATAATGTTCACTAGCTAGATGTTCACTAGCTAGATGTTCACAAGCTAGATGTAACAAGCTACATGTTCACAAGCTACATGGTTAACTAGCTACATGTTCACTAGCTAGATGTTCACTAGCTACATGTTCACTAGCTAGATGTTCACTAGCTACATGTTCACTAGCTAGATGTTCACTAGCTAGATGTTCACTAGCTACATGTTCACTAGCTAGATGTTCACTAGTTACATGTTCACTAGCTAGATGTTCACTAGCTACATGTTCACTAGCTAGATGTTCACAAGCTACATGTTCACAAGCTAGATGTTCACTAGCTAGATGTTCACTAGCTAGATGTTCACTAGCTAGATGTTCAATAGCTACATGTTCACTAGCTAGATGTTCACTAACTAGATGTTCACATAGCTAGATGTTCACAAGCTAGATGTTCACTAGCTAGATGTTCACTAGTTAGATGTTCACTAGCTAGATGTTCACTAGCTAGATGTTCACAAGCTAGATGTTCACTAGCTAGATGTTCACTAGCTAGATGTTCACTAGCTAGATGTTCACTAGCTACATGTTCACTAGCTAGATGTTCACTTAGCTAGTTGTTCACTAGCTAGATGTTCACTAGCTACACGTTCACTAGCTAGATGTTCACAAGCTAGATGTTCACTAGCTAGATGTTCACTATCTAGATGTTCACTAGCTAGATGTTCTCTAGCTAGATGTTCACGAGCTAGATGTTCACTAGCTACACGTTAACTAGCTAGATGTTCACTAGCTAGATGTTCACTAGCTAGATGTTCACTAGCTAGATGTTCACAAGCTACATGTTTCACTAGCTAGATGTTCACTAGCTAGTTGTTCACTAGCTAGATGTTCACTAGCTACACGTTCACTAGCTAGATGTCCACAAGCTAGATGTTCACTAGCTAGATGTTCATTAGCTAGATGTTCACTAGCTAGATGTTCACTAGCTACACGTTCACTAGCTAGATGTTCACTAGCTAGATGTTCACTAGCTAGATGTTCACAAGCTACATGTTCACTAGCTACATGTTCACTAGCTAGATGTTCACTAGCTACACATTCACTAGCTAGATGTTCACTAGCTAGATGTTCACTAGCTAGATGTTCACTAGCTAGATGTTCACAAGCTACACGTTCACTAGCAAGTTGTTCACTAGCTAGATGTTCACTAGCTAGATGTTCACTAGCTAGATGTTCACTAGCTAGATGTTCACAAGCTACATGTTCACTAGCTAGATGTTCACTAGCTAGATGTTCACAAGATACATGTTCACTAGCTAGACGTTCACTAGCTAGATGTTCACTAGCTAGATGTTCACTAGCTAGATGTTCACTAGCTAGATGTTCGCAAGCTACACGTTCACAAGATACATGTTCACTAGCTAGATGTTCACTAGCTAGATGTTCACAAGCTACACGTTCACTAGCTAGATGTTCACTAGCTAGATGTTCACTAGCTAGATGTTCACTAGCTAGATGTTCACTAGCTAGATGTTCACAAGCTAGATGTTCACAAGCTAGATGTTCACTAGCTAGATGTTCACAAGCTACATGTTAACTAGCTAGATGTTCACTAGCTAGATGTTCACAAGCTACATGTTAACTAGCTAGATGTTCACTAGCTAGATGTTCACAAGCTACACGTTCACAAGCTACACGTTCACTAGCTAGATGTTCACTAGCTAGATGTTCACAAGCTAGATGTTCACAAGATACATGTTCACTAGCTAGATGTTCACTAGCTAGTTGTTCACAAGATACATGTTCACTATCTACACGGTCACTAGCTAGATGTGCACTAGCTAGAATTTCACAAGCTAGATGTTCACTAGTTAGATGTTCACTAGCTAGATGTTCACTAGCTACATGTTCACTAGCTAGACGTTCACTAGTTAGATGTTCACTAGCTAGATGTTCACTAGCTAGATGTTCACTAGCTAGATGTTCACTAGCTAGATGTTCACTAGCTACATGTTCACTAGCTAGACGTTCACTAGCTACATGTTAACTAGCTAGATGTTCACTAGCTAGATGTTCACTAGCTAGATGTTAACTAGCTAGATGTTCACTAGCTAGATGTTCACTAGCTAGATGTTCACTAGCTACATGTTCACAAGCTAGATGTTCACTAGCTAGATGTTCACTAGCTACATGGTCACTAGCTAGATGTTCACTAGCTACATGTTCACTAGCTAGATGTTCACTAGCTAGATGTTCACTAGCTACATGGTCACTAGCTAGATGTTCACAAGCTACACGTTCACTAGCTACATGTTCACTAGCTAGATGTTCACTAGCTAGATGTTCACTAGCTAGATGTTCACTAGCTAGATGTTCACTAGCTAGATGTTCACAAGCTAGATGTTCACTAGCTAGATGTTCACTAGCTACATGTTCACTAGCTAGATGTTCACAAGCTACATGTTCACTAGCTAGATGTTCACTAGCTAGATGTTCACTAGCTAGATGTTCACAAGCTAGATGTTCACTAGCTAGATGTTCACTAGCTACATGTTCACTAGCTAGATGTTCACAAGCTACATGTTCACTAGCTAGACGTTCACTAGCTAGATGTTCACAAGCTACACGTTCACAAGCTAGATGTTCACTAGCTAGATGTTCACAAGCTACATGTTCACAAGCTACATGTTCACTAGCTAGATGTTCGCTAGCTAGATGTTCACAAGCTACACGTTCACAAGCTACATGTTCACAAGCTAGATGTTCACTAGCTACATGTTCACTAGCTAGTTGTTCACTAGCTAGATGTTAACTAGCTACACATTCACTAGCTAGATGTTCACACGCTAGATGTTCACAAGCTACATGTTCACTAGCTAGATGTTCACTAGCTAGATGTTCACGTGCGCTACGAACCCCAGAAAACTCCGAGTTCGATTCCCACTCACGAGCATCAACACCCGTGACGGTCACGTGAACCGGTTCTGGGCCTCCCCTAGGTCGTCTCGGCCTCGAAACGAGGAGCCTGTCGGCTCGTGTGAGACATCGCCACGTTGGGGAGACAAAGACGGCCCGGTGGGAGCGCCTTCCACACCACGAAGCTCGTGATGGCGATGCTGGTGTAGCCGTGTCGGCCTTCACAGGTGCTCGCCCGCTCACAGCACGTGCCCCAAGGCTCTGTTGAAGGCTTCGCTCGTGGCGTTGGGGGTTTAGTTGGGGTTGGGGTTGGGTTGGAGTGGGGCGTGGTTCAGATTCGTCGGCTTTGTAGGGACCATACTCGTTGGTTCAATTGGGTAAAGTTACGTAGGTAAAAAAATAAAAAAATAACAAAAATCACGACGTTTCGGCCACAACACAAGCGGCCTTCATCAGGTGAAGGGGACGAGAGTGTCTGGAGGACAGCGCTGGAGTGAAAAAAGCCACGCTCAGATCGCGACCTTTAAGCTGTGTGAGAAGAAAACAAAGCGCCTTGACAAAGGAATTAGCATATAATTTAGCATTGAAATGGCTGAGTGATTAGCTTGTGACTGGTCACAGAAATAGCTATGTTAAAAGTTAAAGCATACACATCCGCAGAGGCACCCCTTGACAAAGGAATAAGCATAGAATTTAGCATTGAAATGGCTGAGTGATTAGCTTGTGACTGGTCACAGAAATGGCTATGTTAAAAGTTAAAGCATACACATCCGCAGAGGCACCCCTTGACAAAGGAATTAGCATAGAATTTAGCATTGAAATAGCTGAGTGATTAGCTTGTGACTGGTCACAGAAATGGCTATGTTAAAGTTAAAGCATACACATCCGCAGAGGCACCCCTTGACAAAGGAATTAGCATAGAATTTAGCATTGAAATAGCTAAGTTAAAGTATACACATCCGCAGAGGCACCCCTTGACAAAGAAATTAGCATAGAATTTAGCATTGAAATGGCTCATTGAAATAGCTAGCTTTTTTCACTCCACCGCTGTCCTACCAGACAGTCTCGTCCCTTCACCTGATGAAGGCCGCTTGTGTTGTGGCCGAAACGTCGTGATTTTTAGTTATTTTTTTTTAGCTACGTGACTTTACCCAATAGAACCAAAGAGTATGGATCCTAGCAGTCACGAAAGCTTCAAATCTAGAATTTGTAGGGACGACTCAACTGGAGTGCGATCTCACTGCAGGGGTTTAAATGCGCGTTTAGCCGTAGTGAGTTGTTTTTTTTTTGCTAAAAGAAAATAAAAGTGAATTCTTAAACTGTTCATCTCTGAAGAAGGGTCAATTAACTAATTACGCTCGTGAATGTTAATAGGCACGAAATATATATTTTAAAAAAGAGCTAACGGCGGTTAACAATAAAATGATAACTTTTGCCGAGAAAGGTGGGGAGAGAAGACAGAACGAAGGCAAAGGTCCCCCGTGTAGCCTTCACAGACTGTTGGGGCAAGTGCTGTTAGCGAGTAGTAGCAGCAGCAGCTACGATAGACTAACAAAGACAAAGGTCCACCGTGTAGCATTCACAGACTGTTGGGGCAAGTGCTGTTAGCGAGTAGCAGCAGCAGCAGCTATGATAGACTAACAAAGACAAAGGTCCACCGTGTAGCATTCACAGACTGTTGGGGCAAGTGCTGTTAGCGAGTAGCAGCAGCACCTATGATAGACTAACAAAGACAAAAGTCCCCGTGTAGCATTCACAGACTGTTGGGGCAAGTGCTGTTAGCGAGTAGCAACAGCAGCAGCACTAATGATAGACTAACAAAGACAAAGGTCCACCGTGTAGCCTTCGCAGCCTGTTGGGGCAAGTGCTGTTAGCGAGCAGCAGCAGCACCTGTGAAGACCACCACTGTTGCACACGAGGGGTTGGGCGGCCTGCAACCACGCCCGGCCGCCTTTGTCTCCCCCAGTGCTAGCGATGTTTACTGCACAGCACAGCACCAGGTACTCATTTGAGGCTGATTCGACCTAGGGGAAGATGCCCCAGAGCCGGCTCAGATAATCCTCACTGGTGTCCATTAACACCCCCGAATGAAATTAATTAAGCATTTCTTCGATCGACGCGGTATTATTATTATAGTCCACGGATATTTAATATTCTCCCTTTTTGCTTCTGAAATCACTTAAAATGCCTTGTTTGGCAGACGAGCCCTCTGATATTTTATGCATGAGCCGTCTGCCACACGCCTTGAAGAATCGCTGCCCGCAAACGACAAATAATAAAAGGCAAAAAAATCCCTGATGATATACAATCAACGTATTAATATTCATATCGGCTGAGCGCTTTTGCTTGTTGTTGTTGTTGTTCGCCCAACTCGTTGTATAATTCTCGCCCAACTCGTTGTATAATTCCAGCGGGTTTTTGTTTTGTTTATTTTGACTTCCTGGAACAAGGAGCTGGACCTGAACAGCCGGTGGAGACATCGCCACTGGGGAGACAAAGGCGGCCGGGCGTGGCGCTGGCCACCCACCGCCTCATCTCGTGTGCCACTCACCACCATCGTTTGCCCGTGCAGGCTGTGCAGGCTGTGCGGGTGGGTGAGGATCTTCGTCTTTGATGGGAATTGAGTGTCTCGCTGTTGGCATCGCAATGGGACTGTCGTTTTTATTTTATCATTTGGCGTAAGAAAAAAATATCGCCCCCACCCACCACCACACCGCAGACCCCCACACACACCCCTAATATTTGCATTACCCAATGCTGACAAACAAGAAGCAAATACATTTTGACTTAAAACTTCCTTGCAGGGATTCACCTTGCTCTGGTTCTTTGGGTAAAGTCACGGAGATGGAAAATAATGGAATTAAAAATAATGATAAAAACATCAACAAAAAATGTAATGTTTTTTTTATTGTATTATTTTTTAAGCTAGGTGACTTTTACCGAAATAATAAGAAACACATGCCCGCAAATACCTGACTCGTTTAGGTCAACAGAGCAAATACAAGATTCCATCCCCCTCCAGTAGGCTTAACAGAAAGTTTGAGGCTGAGTCGACCAAGGGGAGGGAGCCCAGGACCGGTTCAGATAATAATAATAATCACCGGTGTTGGCCATGAGCGGGAATCGAACTAGGGTCGCCAGGTTCATAGCGCAGCGTAGCGCTACACCGCTACACTATCACTCCCTACAGGCACACACACACACAGACACACACAGACACACACAACAACCGCCATTCGCCACTAAGTGGCGGTGACGTCACCACGACGTTTGTGCCAGGCCATGTGCACCTTGAGGCCACGTGAAGTGTCGAACGCCCGCTGGCAGGAGGTCACGGGGCAGACCCAGATGCCACGGGTCGACTGACTGAGATGACTGAGATGACTGGCTGATGCACCACCTGTGCCCCCTACTGTGCCAACCTGCTGTGCCTTAACCACCCGGCGCTCCGCTCGTTGTTGTGAGTGTCGCTCCTCCGCCCTCCGTTGTTGTTGGAGGGCGACTGCCTCCAACTGCCCAATAGCATCCTTCACGAGCCTCCTCCACAGAGGCCGATCTTGACACCGCTGGTACCAGTCATTGGCAAGTCCACTCAGCTCCACGTCCTCCTGTACCACATCACTCCATCTCCTCTCTAGCCCGTGCCGCGCCCGTTTAGCCCCCTCGATCCGGCCGAACAAAAGCTGTTTAGGCATGCGATGGCTGGGCATGCGGGCTACATGACCCAGCCATCGCAGCCTTGCCTGCCGGAGGAGCTCACCGATGGGACCTTGCCCAGATCTTTCAAGGATTTGTGAGCTCCTCACACAATCCAGCCTGGTTAAATCCAGGATGAAACGTAGGCAAGCCAGCCTAAATGTTTCCAACTGGCGAAGATGCTCACACACACAGACACACACACACACACACAGACACACACCCACACACAGACACACACGCAGCAAGATACACACACAGACACACACACGCAGAGATATACACACACAGACACACAAAGATAAAAAGATCCCCCAAATAGCCTTAACAGACTGTAGGGGCAAGTGCTGTTAGCGAGCACCTATGAAGGCCGGAACGGTACACGAGGGGGTGGGTGGCCAGCACCACGCCGGACCGCCTTTGTCTCTCCAGTGGCGATGTTTACACACCGCACCAGGTACTCATTTGAGGCTGAGTCGACCTAGGGGTGGCCCGGGACCGGTTCAGATAATCGTCACTGGTGTTGGCCGTGAGCGGGAATCAAACCCGTGTCGCCAGGTTCATAGCCCAGCGTAGCGCTAACCGCTGCACCACCGCTCCCCATAAAACACACACACACAGTGACACACACACACAGTGACACACACACACAGTGACACACACACACACACAGTGACACACACACAACGTTCGGGAGCTGTTAGTTTTGATTCATAGGAACATTACTTCGGGTGAAATTGGGCCGGACTTGCTGGAGCGAGATTGCAGAGTCTCGAGCAAGACGCGGATTGACAAATCGGGCGAGTTGGGAGGCGCGCGTGAGGACTAGGAACAGAGTTCAGCGTGTTGGGGCGTGTGTGTGTGGGGTGTGTGTGGTGTGTGTGTGTGTGTGGGCGTGTGTGTGTGGTGTGTGTGGTGTGTGTGTGTGTGTGGGGCGTGTGTGTGTGTGGTGTGTGTGTGTGGTGTGTGTGTGTGTGGGGTGTGTGGGGTGTGTGTGTGTGGGGGGGGTGTGTGTGTGTGGGGTGTGTGTGGGGTGTGTGTGTGGTGTGTGTGTGTGGTGTGTGTGTGTGTGGGGTGTGTGGGGTGTGTGTGTGTGGGGGGGGGTGTGTGTGTGTGTGTGGTGTGTGTGTGTGTGGGGCGTGTGTAGGGTGAGTGTGTGTGTGTGGTGTGTGTGTGGTGTGTGTGTGGTGTGGGTGTGTGTGTGGGGTGTGTGTGTGTGGTCTGTGTGTGTATGTGTGGTGTGTGTGGTGTGTGTGTGGTGTGTGTGTGTATGTGTGTGTGTGTGGGGTGTGTGTGGTGTGTGTGGTGTGTGTGGGGTGTGTGTGGGGTGTGTGTGTGTGGGGTGTGTGTGTGTGTGTGGGGCGTGTGTAGGGTGAGTGTGTGTGTGTGTGTGGTGTGTGTGTGGGGGGTGTGTGTGTGTGGGGTGTGTGTGGTGTGTGTGTACGTGTGTGTGGTGTGTGTGTGGTGTGTGCGGTGTGTGTGTGTGGGGGGTGTGTGGGGTGTGGGGGGTGTGTGGGGTGGGTGGGGGGCGTGTGTGTGTGGGGGGTGTGTGGGGGGTGTGTGGGGTGTGTGTGTGTCTGGGGTGTGTGTGGGGTGTGTGGGGTGTGTGTGTGTCTGGGGTGTGTGTGTGGGGTGTGTGTGGTGTGTGTGTGTGCTGTGTGTGTGGTGTGTGTGTGTGGTGTGTGTGGGGTGTGTGTGTGGGGTGTGTGTGTGTGTGGGGTGTGTGTGTGTGGGGTGTGGTGTGTGTGGGGTGTGTGTGTGTGGTGTGTGTGGGGTGTGTGTGTGGTGTGTGTTTGTGTGTGGTGTGTGGTGTGTGTGGTGTGTGTGTGGTGTGTGTGTATGTATGTGTGTGTGTATGTGTGTGTATGTGTGGTGTGTGTGGTGTGTGTGTGGTGTGTGTGTATGTGTGTGTATGTGTGTGGTGTGTGTGTGGTGTGTATGTGTGGGTGTGGTGTGTGTGTGTGTGGGGTGTGTGTGGTGTGTGTGTGTGGTGTGTGTGTATGTGTGGTGTGTGTGTGTGGGTGGGGGGGTGTGTGGTGTGTGTGTGTGGTGTGTGTGTGTGGTGTGTGTGTGTGGGTAGGGGTGTGTGTGTGGTGTGTGTGTGTGTGGTGTGTGTGGGTGGGGGTGTGTGTGGTGTGTGTGTGTGTGTGTGGGGTGTGTGTGTGTGGGGTGTGTGTGTGGGGTGTGTGTGTGTGGGTGTGGTGTGTGTGGTGTGTGTGTGTGGGGTGTGTGGTGTGTGTGTGGGGGGCGTGTGTGTGTGTGTGGGGCGTGTGTGTGTGGGGTGTGTGGGGTGTGTGTGTGTGTGTGGTGTGTGTGTGTGTGGTGTGTGTGTGTGTGGTGTGTGTGTGGTGTGTATGTGTGGGGTGTGTGTGTGTGTGGTGTGTGTGTGTGTGGCGTGGTGTGTGGGGTGTGTGTGTGTGGGGTGTGTGTGTGTATATATATTTTGCCGCTTCTGCGTTAATCTGGATATTTTAGAGATGGCAATTCTCCTGCTGTGTATCCTACTGCTGTCCCACCCTGCCATATCTAGTGCCACACTCAACTCTACAAACAGCTACCCTCGTTATTTTGCGTCAATACTTGTTGCTCGATTTGCCACTACACCTGCAAATGAAACAGCTCATGGACACTTCTACACTCCATCATTGTATCCTTTTAAACCCCATCTTTGTCCCATTACTTCACCAGCACTCATTCCAAACTTCATTCTGCTCTTAAAAATAACAACACCATCTGCCAGCTGCTGCTATTCGTCCAAGGTTCGCCGCTCTTCATCCTTTCACAGAAAATACTTGTGCAAACTATTAATTCTACTTTTCTTATTTCTGGGTGGTATTGAGCTTCATCCTGGCCCAAATGAAAAGAACTCGTACAATTCTGTAGATTTTTTTCTGGCAGGAAATGTGTTGGTGTTCTACATGTCAACATCAGAGGGCTTGTGATTAAATTAAGTCAACTAAAACTAGAAGTGGCAAATCTTGACCCGGACATTTTTTTTGCCTAACAGAAACATTTCTCACTCCTACCGTCAATGACTTGCAGATTGCGATTGACAACTATAACCTTTTTCGGCTTGACCGAGGATCTAAAGGAGGTGGAATTGCCATCTATGTTCTTAATACTATTGTATGTTCACCAGCTCACTCCTTGTTTAAAACAAATGTTGCTTTGAAGGTCTGGCTGTCCGAATAACTCTCCCAAATAATCAACAGATATTGGTAGTGTGCTGCTATAGACCGCCTAGTGGGAAGGATGTTGAAGCTGCGTCTGCACTGAGAGAGCTTTTTGGAGGCCTCCCTAAAGGTGAAATAGTTTTAGTGGGTGATCTAGATTGGAATTGGCTAAACCCGCCGGCCATGGCCACAAATTTTACAGATGAATTTAACTTGTTTCAATTAATAAATGACCCCACAAGACCCAACCTAAAAAATGCGGGACAGTCATCTATGCTTGACGTCCTATTGACAAATGCCCCTCACAATTTCACACTGACTGGTGTTTTGGGTAATAACCTTAGTGATCACTCCTTCATTTTTGGGGTGAGATCATCAGCCAGACCCAAATTGGTTGAGAAGCACTCTATGAGACACTCCAGCACTCAGGCATTTACTAATGATGTGCTTCACTCGGATATTGACAAGGTCTGTGATATCCCCAACCTGACCACGGCTTGGGAGACCTTCAGGTACACGTTTCTCCAATTTATTAACAAACATGCTCCGTTGGTTAGATTTAAAACTAAAGGCAACCGCCCACCACGGTTTGATCCTTTGATTACAAAGCTCATGAAAACTAGGGACAAGGCTTGGGCATGTGCTCAGAAAAGTAATTTGGTCAATGACTGGCTAGAGTACAGAATTTTAAGGAATAGATGCGTCAAAAAATACGGCATGCAAAAAATTCCTACTTTTCCTCCACTCTCCTGGAATCACATGGAAATGCCAGGATTTACTGGAAAAAAATCAAATGTTTCGAAAAGGCATACAAAACAGACAATCTGCCCGTTGAGCTTAACCAAAATGGGGAATACTTTTTCAGATCCCAAAAATAATAGTTGACAATTTTAATCTTCATTTTTCTGAAGCTGGTAATCTTATTGATAATGTATTGGGAGTCACCCCTGCTCATGCAAATTCCTACACGCCTGTCCAAACATGAAACAAATTTAGTTTCCAGCCAATCCACGAAAGTAATGTTCTGAAACAACTGTCCTACCTCAAAGGGTCCTCCTCTACCGGAGCAGATAGTTTTCCCGTCTTTGCTCTATTAACTGTTGGTCACCAAATATACAAACCTATAGCCCATATTTTCAACCTGTCCATCAAAGAAGCATCAGTTACTCTAGAATGGAAACATTCCTATGTCCGTCCACTTCACAAAGGGGGCCCTAAAGATGATCCAAGTAACTACCGACCTATCTCAATTTTGTCCCCGTTGATGAAAATTTTTGAAAAAATTATTGACCTACCAAATTAGCAGTTTCCTGTCCACCAACAATCTGCTACATCTAAAACAATCTGGGTTCTGAAAAGAATACAGCACCACATCTGCTGCATTACACTCTCTGAATCACATTTACAGTAGCCTTGATAATAAGCAGTACTGTGCCTGTCTTTTTCTAAACCTGTCCAAAGCTTTTGATACAGTAGACCACAACACCCTGCTTAGTAAACTAAGTTGCCTCGGTTTTTCCGAAAACGCAGTGAAATGGTTACAAAATTACCTCTTTTCTCACACCCAAACTGTATTCACAAATGGTTGGAGGTCAAAGTGTTAAGCTGACAAAATAGGTTCCACAGGGTTCCATCCTCGGCCCCCTCTTGTTCTCTCTTTATGTCAATGACTTGGGCACTGACCTGGATCATTCCAGGGTAAATCTTTTTGCAGATGACACGATACTGATTACTGCTGACCAGCTCTCCGGATGACGTGATTGCTAAGCTCCAGGGTGAATTCAACAAACTAAAACATCAGCTAGTTGCTCTTAAACTAGTCCTGAATACCTCCAAAACCAAGGTGCTATGCTTCTCACCGGGACTAAAGCAGGAAGTTATATTTCCCCATTTAAATTCCTGAAATAATTATTAAATAGAGCAAGTCAAGATCTATAAGTATCTTGGGGTCATCCTGGATTCAAAACTGAATTTTGAAGATCACATTGATTATATTGGTAAAAAGACAAAAATAAAAATTGGATTTCTGTATCGACACAAGCACTGCTTCCCCCCAATGTTCCGTTTGGAATTGATAAAAGCTACCATACTGCCTCTACTTGACTACTGTGACATCGTGTATAAATCAGCCCCAAGTACTGTACTGAAGAAGCTTGATTCCATCTATCACTCGGCCTTAAGATTTACATTGAATCTGCCCATATAGGACTCACCACTGTGATCTCTACATTGGGTCAAACTTAACATCTACTTAATGTTCGACGGCTTGTGCACCAGATATTATTCATTCACGATGTACTTACAAAAAAATCCGCAGACTACCTAGCTGGATCTCCTCTCTGTTTCAAAGAACAAATTTGACCTCAGGTCTTCGCTCATTTACCAGCTTCACATTCCCTATTGCCGTACAAAAACTGGAGGAAGGGCCTTTGCTATTGATGCCCCCAGGGTCTGGAATGCTATTTCCAATAAACTGCAACTTGAATCGCTACCAATGAGATCTTCACTCAAAACTGCTCTAGAGGAGTTGTACACCCCTAGCTGCCACTGCAATTCATTGGCAGAAAATAAAATAAAATGTTTCGCTCTGGATGACGCTGCAAAGTATTATCTGTATTTTGATTTAGCGTGCCGATCTTAAAGGTGCATTGAAAAATTTGATACTCCGACTGATGCTTCTGTTGTTGTGGAGTAACTCATGCAGCCAGCCTGTGGCTCTAGGATTTGGTGTCAAATGTTATTTAAGTAGTTTATTGTACAAATCTGGTCACAATCCCTATGATCACTGTTACGTTGCAATTATGGCTTTATTTTTTGGTGATTTCGATAAGTTTTTTGGTTTGGACATGTTTGTTTTGTTGTAGTACGGAGTTAGGCTGATGGCCTTAATCTAAGTTTTATTATTGTTGTTGTTGTTGTTTGACTTGCATCCCACTGGGATTTTTTGCACACAGCGTTGGTGTACGGTGATTTTTTTCAGGAATATTTAGCTGGTTTTTTTCATAGATTTTCTGTTTGCACAGTCACACATAGTTACTTTAAGATGTTTTTTCTTGTTAGTGTTGTTGTTGTTTTTTGTTGTTGTGTTTGCACCCGATTCAAGAGCCGAATGGCTCACAGGGCTATACCAAAATAAATAAATAAAATGAAACCTCTAAAGTGTGGGGTGTGTGTGTGTGGTGTGTGTGTGTGTGGGGGTGTGTGTGTGTGGGATGTGGTGTGTAGGGTGTGTGTGTGTGGTGTGCGTGTGTGGTGTGTGGTGTGTGTGGGGTGTGTGTGTGTGGGGTGTGATTTGTGGTGTGTGGGGTGTGGTTTGTGGGGTGTGTGTGTGTGGGGTGTGGTGTGTGGGGTGTGGTGTGTGGGGTGTGGTGTGTGGTGTGTGGGGTGTGTGTGTGTGGTGTGTGTGTGTGGGGTGTGTGTGTGTGGGGTGTGTGTGTGGGGTGTGTGTGTGGGGTGTGTGTGTGTGGGGTGTGTGTGTGTGTGGTGTGTCTGTGTGGGGTGTGTCTGTGTGGGGTGTGTGTGGGGTGTGTGTGTGTGGGGTGTGGTGTGTGTGGTGTGTGTGTGTGGTGTGTGTGTGGGGTGTGTGTGTGTGGGTGTGTGTGTGTGTGGGGTGTGGTGTGTGTGGTGTGTGGGGTGTGTGTGTGTGAGGTGTGTGTGTGGGGTTTGTGTGTGTATGTGGTGTGTGTGTGTGGGGTGTGTGTGTGTGGTGTGTGTGTGGGGTGTGGTGTGTGGGGTGTGGTGTGTGTGTGGGGTGTTTGTGGGGTGTGTGAGGTGTGTGTGTGGGGTGTGTGTGGTGTGTGTGTGGGGTGTTTGTGTGTGGGGGGGTGTGGGGTGTGTGTGTGTGTGTGGTGTGTGTGTGTGGGGTGTGGTGTGTGTGTGTGTGTGTGGTGTGTGGTGTGTGTGGGATGTGGTGTGTGGGGTGTGTGTGTGTGGTGTGTGTGGGGTGTGTGTGGAGTGTGTGTGTGTGGGGTGTGTGTGTGTGTGGGGTGTGTTTGTGGGGTGTGTGTGTGGGGTGTGTGTGGTGTGTGTAATGTGTGTGTGTGGTGTGTGTGGGGTGTGTGTGGGGTGTGTGTCTGGGGTGTGTGTGTGTGTGGTGTGTGTGGGGTGTGTGTCTGGGGTGTGTGTATGGGGTGTGTGTGTGGGGTGTTTGTGTGGTGTGTGTGGTGTGTGTGTGTGGAGTGTGTGAGTGTGTGTGGTGTGTGTGTGTGTGTGTGTTGGGTGTGTGTGTGGGGTGTATGTGTGTGGTGTATATGCGTGTGTGTGGTGTTGTGTGTGTCAGGGTGCGTCTGTATGTCTGTCCGCATGTTGAACTTATTTCGCACCGTAAGTAGCCAAACGTGCTAATCGGAGGTGCCGGGCGAAGGTCACCAAACTAACCACGAAGAGAACAGCTGTAGAGACGTGAGTTCGTCAACCTTCAGGGTGTCACATGAGCCGTGCAATCACGAGATATGAACACAAACCACAGCTCTCTGTGCTATCGGCTCGCGGTCTGGATGCAGTCTGTAACATTCAACATCGACCAAACGCTCAGTTACGTTTCCCTATGAGTCCACACTCATCGGCCACCCTGGTGATAAGATGGTCATGAAGATGGGATGATGATGATGATGATGATTTTAAAGTTGCGTAAGCTCCAGCGGCGTCCGAACATCGGAAGGGAGAGCGTTCCAGACGGCCGCGTGAGAGCGAGCTAATCCACTGGAGGGCGAGCACTCTCAGTCTTACTGTCTCTCTCTCTCTCTGTCTCTGTCCCTGTCTGTCTCTGTCTGTCTCTCTGTCTCTCTGTCTCTCTGTGTCTCTGTCTCTCTCTGTCTCTCTCTGTCTCTCTGTCTCTCTCTGTCTCTCTCTGTCTCTCTCTGTCTCTCTGTCTCTCTGTCTCTCTCTGTCTCTCTCTGTCTCTCTCTGTCTCTCTCTGTCTCTCTGTCTCTCTGTCTCTCTCTGTCTCTCTCTGTCTCTCTCTGTCTCTCTGTCTCTCTCTGTCTCTCTCTGTCTGTTTCTGTCTCTCTCTGTCTCTCTCTGTCTCTCTCTGTCTCTCTGTCTCTCTCTGTCTCTCTCTGTCTGTTTCTGTCTCTCTCTGTCTCTCTCTGTCTCTCTCTGTCTCTCTCTGTCTGTTTCTGTCTCCTTCTGTCTCTCTCCGTCTCTGTCTGTTTCTGTCTCTTTCTGTCTCCCTCTCTGTCTCAAGAGTCTATCTCTCTCTGTCTCTGTCTCTCTGTCTCTCTCTGTCTCTCTCTGTCTCAAGAGTCTATCTCTGTCTGTCTCTGTCTCTCTCTGTCTCTCTCTCTGTCTCTCTCTGTCTCTCTCTGTCTTTCTCTGTCTCTGTCTCTCTCTGTCTCAAAAGTCTATCTCTGTCTCTCTATCTCTGTCTCTCTCTCTGTCTCTCTCTATTTCTCTCTGTCTCTCTCTGTCTCAAAAGTCTATCTCTGTCTCTCTATCTCTGTCTCTCTCTCTGTCTCTCTCTGTTTCTCTCTGTCTCTCTCTGTCTCAAAAGTCTGTCTCTGTCTCTCTCTCTGTCTCTCTCTGTCTCAAGAGTCTCTGTCTCTCTCTGTCTCTCTCTGTCTATCTCTGTTTCTCTCTGTCTCTCTCTGTCTCCCTGTCTCTCTCCGTCTCAAGAGGCCTGGACGGACTGTAGGGGCAAGTGCTGTTAGCGAGGACCTATGAAGGCCGGCCCTGTTTCAGACGAGGGGGTCGGTGGTCAGCACCACGCCCGACCGCCTTTGTCTCCCCAGTGGCGATGTTTACTACACACCGCAACAGGTACTCATTTGAGGCTGAGTCCACCTAAGAGAGGTTCAAATAATCTTCGCTGCTGTTGGCCGTGAGCTGGAATCGAACTCGGGGCGTAGCGCAGCGTGCAAACCGATACACTACCGCACCCCACTCAGACACACACACAGACACACACGCACACACAGACAAAGATAAAGATCCCCCTATAGCCTCAATAGAGTGTAGGGGCAAGTGCTGTTAGCGAGCACCTTCACACAGACACACACAGACACACACGCATACACACACATAGACACACACAGACACACACAGAGACACACACAGACACACACAGAGACACACACACACAGACAGGGAGAGAGAGATATTAAACAGAGATCACTCCACAGACACAGACACACACACAGACACACACACAGACACACACAGACACACACAGAGACACACACACACAGACACACACAGACACACACGCATACACACACACACATAGACACACACACAGACACACACAGAGACACACACGCACAGACACACAGAGAGACACACACAGACAGTGAGAGAGATATTAAACGGAGATCACTCCACAGACACAGACACACACACACAGACACACACAGAGACACACAGACACACACAGAGACACACACAGACAGGGAGAGAGATATTAAACGGAGATCACTCCACAGACACAGACACACACACACAGACACACACACAGACATACACAGAGACACACACACAGAGACACACACACACAGAGACACACACAGACACACACACACAGACACACACAGACAAACACAGAGACAGACACACACACAGACCGGGAGAGAAAGATGTTAAACTCAGATCACTCCACACACACACAGACACACACACACAGACACACACACACAGACACACGCACACACACACAGACACACACAGAGACACACACACAGACACACACACACACAGACACACACACGCACGCACACACACAAACGGGTCTATTAAAGAATCACAACACGTAGCGGCAGACACTGGCAGAAGAGAATTAAACCGGTCACGTCCACGCACACACACGCACACACAGACAAAGGTGCCCCGTATAGCCTTGCACACACAGACGGGGCAAGTGCTGTTTGCGAGTGGCCACCTACGATGGCCGTTCAGCCACACGAGTGGGAAGAAGGGCTCCCACAACCAGGAACCCGGCCGCCTTTGTCTCCCCAGTGATGTCACTTCACCCACCCACACACACGAGGCGGCTGACATGCCTATAAATGACAAAGACCCCCCGTGTAGCCTTCAGAGACTGTAGGGGCAAGTGCTGTTAGCGAGCAGCACCTATGAAGGCCGGCACGGCACACGAGGGGGTGGGTGGCCAGCACCACGCCCGACCGCCTTTGTCTCCCCAGTGGCGATGTTTACTACACACCGCACCGGGTACTCATTTGAGGCTGAGTTGACCTAGGGGAGGTCCAGGACCGGTTCAGATAATTGTCACCGGTGTTGGCCGTGAGCGGGAATTGAACTCGGGTCGCCGGGTTCGTAGCGCAGTGTAGCGCTAACCGCTACAATACCGCTCCCCTACTGCATACACACACAGACACACACCCAGACACACACAGACACGCACGCACAGACACACACACACAGACACACACACACAGCCAACCACACACAGACACACACACACATATACATACACAGACACACACCCAGACACACACACAGACACACATACACACACGGACACACACACAGATACATACACACAGAGACACACACAGACACACGCACAGACACACACAGATACACACACACAGAGACTCATACACAGATATATACACAGACATACACAGATACACACACACAGAGACACAGATACATACACAGACACACACACACAGACACACACACAGACACAAATGCACACACAGGCACACACGCAGGCACACACCCAGACACACAGACACACCTACACACCTACACACGGACACACACACAGACACACACCCAGACACACATACAGAGACACACACACAGATACATACACACAGAGACACACACAGACACACGCACAGACACACACACAGACATCCACACAGACACACACACACACAGACACACATACAGACACACACACACAGACACACACACAGACATACAGACACGCACACACAGAGACACATACAGACACACACACACACAAACACACACACACACAGACACACACACACAGACACACACACATACACACCCACACAGACACACACACATACAGACACACACACACACAGACACACGCACAGACACACACAGACACCCACACACACATACACACACCCACACAGACACACACACACACAGACACACACACACAGACACACACAGACACACACACACAGACACACCACAGACACACACAGACACCCACACACACAGACACACACACCCACACAGACACACACACACATACACACATACACACACACGCTCGCAGGACATCAATTCACATGCGTGACACATTCACTCTCATATTCACAACATCTCACAGAAGGTGAAACGGTCAAAATTCTGAATAATTCCCAGGGTAATGAGATTCAAATTAAAATATATATAACAAGTCTGGGAGGGGGGTGGGGATATAACCCAGAAGTGTCTCCCTCTTTTTCTACATTTCAAACGAAATATTTTTTTTTATTTTATTTTATTACAAGCGAAAGAGATTTGAAAAAAAAAACGAATTCTACAAGTGGCAGCGATGTTAGGTTTCGAAGGCATTGCACATTGACGTTTGATCAGCCACCTACCCCACCGCTCTCGAAACAAACTAACTAACTTACAAACAACGTCTCATCATCATCATCAGCATCACCATCACCCCGGCCAACACACGAGATTTCAAACGACCCTGGCCACCACCACCACCACCAGCTGCTGCTACTGCTGCTTCACGTCGGTCGCTGATTGGTCACAGAAAGAATAACGAGATAAAGGCAACGGCAAAGACGCCCCGGGTAGCCTTCGACGGCAGCCTCTTGGTGGGGCGTGGGAGGGAGGTCCAAGTGCGCGCTTAGCGGGTCGCATTGAGCGAGCAAAGCATGCGCATCCCCTCCACACAACTCCACCGAGCAAATGCCCAATGTGTATACAACAGGCAACGTGTGGTCAGGGGAGGCAGGACAGGCAGAGCCTCACCTGTCATGCTCCAATGAAAATAGCTGTTACGAAAAGTAAAACAAAAAGGGATAATCAAATAAAATTAATATGAAGATTTGATTTCCCCCCCCCCCCCCCCCCCCCCCCACTGATCCGTGTTATAAATGTCATTTCTGTACGATTACAATCGTTTTTATTTTTATAGTCAAAGTCGCCAAATTTTTGCGGAGCTCCGCTGCGAATGCAGCGAGAGACGAGAGGTGAGGCAGCGATGAGCTCTGCCTCCCCTGTGATTGCGCAACCCCTCAGTAACTGGATGGAGCGCGGGCAAAACGCGAGTGCCTGTTACTATCTCTCTGCGTGTCACCGATGTAATTTTTGTAGACCCCTTCGTTTCATGTCCTCGCCTTCCATACTACAGGTTACTTATTTCACGTACTACGTGTATAAAGATATTTAGGCTCGCCGGTCTCGTCATGAAACTGCGGTGAAAAAGCACCGGGGGGAGGCAGCTATCACATCTGCCTCACTGAGGGGGGGGGGGCGTGTCTAACACGCCCACCTTCAGTGAAGCCACGCCCCTTCAATGAGGGCACGCCCATTCAGTAAGCCCCTACCTCTCCCCAGTATTATTTTCAAATTGAGTTCTGCCTGATGACGGCTGCTTGTGTTGCAATCGAAACGTCGGATTCTATTATTTAATCCCTTTCATTCTCTACGTGACTTCACCGCGAGAACCAAAGAGTAATTCCTGCAGTCACGATAGTTTCGAATCAAGTAATAACAAACTTGAAGAGAAGAAATGTACTTATCTTTACAAGGCTAACGACGAATCAAATTCAGCATTCACGAAATGAATTAACTTTCCACTTCATATCTGGAGGCCCCTCCAGTTGATAGAGTCCCCCTGGGCTGCGTGCATGCAGCACTTGCCCTCCCGAAACTGAGGCTATACGGGGATTGTATATCTTGTGTGTGTGTGAGAAGAGATGGAGTGACGTGGTACAGGAGGACGTGGAGCTGAGTGGACTTGCCGATGACCGGTACCAGCGGTGTCAAGATCGGCCTCTGTGGAGGAGGCTCGTGAAGGACGCTGCTACTGGGCAGTTGGAGGCAGTCGCCCTCCAGCAACAACGGAGGGCGGAGGAGCGACGCTCAGAACAACGAGCGGAGCTCCGGGTGGCTAAAGCTCAGCAGGTTGGCACAGTAGGGGGCACAGGTGGTGCATCAGCCAGTCATCTCAGTCAGTCGACCCGTGGCACCTGCTGGGTCTGCCCCGTGACCTCCTGCCAGCGGGCGTTCGACACTTCACGTGGCCTCAAGGTGCACATGGCCTGGCACAAGCGTCGTGGTGACGTCACCGCCACTTAGCGGCGAATGGCGGTTGTTGTTGTTGTGTGTGTGTCTGTGTGTGTGTGTCTATGTGTGTGTGTGTGCATGTGTGTGGTGTGTGTGTAGAGCGGTAGTGGTAGCGGTTAGCGCGCTGCACTATGAACCTGGCGACACGAGTTAGATTCCCGCTCACGGCCAACACCAGTAACGATTATCTGAACCCGTCCTGGGCCTCTCCTAGGTCGACTCAGCCTCAAATGAGTACTTGGTGCGGTGTGTAAACATCACCACTAGGGTGACAAAGGTGGTCGGGCGTGGTGTTGTCCACCCACCCCCTCGTGTGCCATGCCGGCCTTCATAGGTGCCGCTCGCAAACAGCACTTGCCCCTACAGTCTGTTTAGGCTACACGTGGGCTCTTTGTCTTTGTGTGTCTCTATGCGCGTGTGTGTCTGTGTCTGTGTGTGTGTCTCTGTGTCTGTCTGTCTGTCTGTCTGTGTGTCTGTGTGTCTGTCTGTGTGTCTGTCTGTGTGTGTCTGTCTGTGCGTCTGTCTGTGTGTGTGTCTGTGTGTGTCTGTGTGTGTCTGTGTGTGTGTCTGTGTGTGTCTGTGTGTCTGTCTGTCTGTGTGTGTCTGTCTGTGTGCGTGTCTTTGTTTGTCTCTGCGTGTTGGGGCAGCGGCGGTGGTAGGGGTTAGCGCGCCCCGCTATGAACCTGGCGACACGGGTTCGATTCCACGCTCACGGCCACCACCGCCAGTGACTAATCATCCGCCACCGGTTCCTGGGCCACTTCACGTCACCTGCCGAGTCGGCCTTAACCGAGCTGTAACCTCACCTTCATGCGGGCGCGTTTGTACGCCGCTCGTAAGCTTTAGCGGTTCGTGAGTCGGGACCTGGGTCAAAATCCGCAGAAATATTTTAAAGGCGTCCGCACACCTAGCTTCGACGAATTCTCGCGACGGATCGCTCAGCTGAACTGGACGTTCGTGGGAGAGATGATGTAAGAAGGGGAAATATGCATGTCGTGGAAGCTGGATCTTAAAGTAGCGCGTGTTCGTGAGTGCGGGCGTTCATGAAGTGGGGAGGGGGAGTGTTCGTAAGTGTGGTTGTTCGCAAGAGTGAATGCTGTTCGTAAGTGTGAGTGGTGTCCGTAAGTGTGGGTGGTGTCCGTAAGTGTGGGTGGTGTCCGTAAGTGTGGGTGGTGTTCTTAAGTGTGGGTAGTGTTCGTAAGTGTGGTTGTTCGCAAGAGTGAATGGTGTTCGTAAGTGTGAGTGGTGTCCGTAAGTGTGGGTGGTGTTCGTAAGTGTGGCTTGTGTTCGTAAGTGTGGGTGGTCTTCGTCAGTGTGGGTGGTGTTCGTAAGTGTGGGTGGTGTCCGTAAGTGTGGGTGGTGTTCCTAAGTGTGGGTGGTGTACGTAAGTGTGGGTAGTGTTCGTAAGTGTGGGTGGTGTACGTAAGTGTGGGAGGTCTTCGTAAGTGTGGGTGGTGTCCGTAAGTGTGGGTGGTGTTCATAAGTGTGGGTGGTGTCCGTAAGTGTGGGTAGTGTTCGTAAGTGTGGGTGGTGTTCGTAAGTGTGGGTGGTGTCCGTAAGTGTGGGTGGTGTACGTAAGTGTGGGTGGTGTACGTAAGTGTATGTGGTGTTCGTAAGTGTGGGTAATGTTCATAATTGTGGGTGGTGTTCGTAAGTGTGGGTGGTATTCATAATTGTGGGTGGTGTTCGTAAGTGTGGGTGGTGTTCGTAAGTGTGGGTGGTGTTCGTAAGTGTGGGTGGTGTCCGTAAGTGTGAGTGGTGTTCTTAAGTGTGGGTGGTGTCCGTAAGTGTGGGTGGTGTACGTAAGTGTGGGTGGTGTTCTTAAGTGTGGGTGGTGTTAGTAAGTGTGGGTGGTGTACGTAAGTGTGGGTGGTGTTAGTAAGTGTGGGTGGTGTACGTAAGTGTGGGTGGTGTTCGTAAGTGTGGGTGGTGTCCGTAAGTGTGGGTGGTGTCCGTAAGTGTGGGTGGTGTTCGTAAGTGTGGGTGGTGTCCGTAAGTGTGGGTGGTGTTCTAAAGTGTGGTTGGTGTTCGTAACTGTGGGTGGTGTTCGTAAGTGTGGGTGGTGGTCGTAAGTGTGGGTGGTCTTCGTAAGTGTGGGTGGTGTTCGTAAGTGTGGGTGGTGTCCGTAAGTGTGGGTGGTGTCCGTAAGTGTGGGTGGTGTTCGTAAGTGTGGGTGGTGTTCGTAAGTGTAGGTGGTGTCCGTAAGTGTGGGTGGTTTTCGTAAAGTGCGGGTGGTGTCCGTTAGCCACGTTAAACCTCGGCCATCTGTAGGCTCCGCTCGCTCACCTAACAAAGACATGTGGGCCCACAGCGTCTGTTAAAGGCTGTATGGGTGGCGGCACGGGGGGGTGGGGTTATGTGGATTGAATAATTGTCATCGTTTTCGTTGATAACACTTTTGGGACAGACGGGGACTGGCTTCAGAAAGCAAATGTTATGGCTCTGGGACATCTGCTACTGAAGGGGCTCTGCTCGGATGATTCTGTTTTATGTTCATTCCGCGTTCACGTGAAGTCGAACAAATGGCCAGAGGAAAAGAAATAAAATTGCCAGCAAGCACCTCGGCATGCCGGGCCTGGTAGCGTGAGCGTGGGAGTGGGTGAGAGAGTGAGTGGGTGGGTGAGTGGGTGAGAGAGCGAGTGAGTGAGTGGTTGAGAGAGTGAGTTGGTAGATGCGTGTGTAAGTGAGTGATTGGGTGAGTGGATGACTGGGTGAGAGAGTGAGTTGGTGGAAGAGTGTGTGAGTGAGTGATTGAGTGAGTGGGTGAGTGGGTGAGAGAGTGAGTTGGTGGAAGAGTGTGTGAGTGAGTGAGTGGGTAAGTCGGTGAGAGAGGGAGGGAGTGAGTGGGTGAGTGGGTGAGAGAGTGAGTTGGTGGATGTGTGTGTAAGTAAGTGATTGAGTGAGTGGGTGAGTGGGTGAGAGAGTGAGTTGGTGGAAGAGTGTGTGAGTGAGTGAGTTGGTGGAAGAGTGTGTGAGTGAGTGAGTGGGTGAGAGAGGGAGGGAGTGAGTCGGCGAGTGGGTGAGAGAGTGAGTTGGTGGAAGAGTGAGTGAGTGAGTAAGTGGGTGAGTGGGTGAGAAAGTGAGTTGGTGGAGGAGTGTTTGAGTGAGTGTGTGAGTGAGTGAGTGGGTGAGAGAGTGAGTTGGTGGATGAGTGTGTGAGTGAGTGGATGAGTGGGTGAGAGAGTGAGTTAGTGGGTGAGTGTGTGAGTGAGTAAGTGGATGAGTGGGTGAGATAGTGAGTTGGTGGGTGAGTGGGTGAGAGAGTGAGTTGGTGGGTGAGTGACTGTGATAGTGAGTGGGTGAGTGTTCGAGTGAGTGGGTGAGTGACTGTGATAGTGAGTGTGCGAGTGAGTGTGTGAGTGGGTGAGTGACTGTGACAGTGAGTGTGCGAGTGAGTGAGTGAGTGGGTGAGTGACTGTGACAGTGAGTGTGCGAGCGAGTGAGTGAGTGACTGTGATAGTGAGTGGGTGAGTGTGCGAGTGAGTGAGTGGGTGAGTGACTGTGACAGTGAGTGTGCGAGTGAGTGAGTGGGTGAGTGAGTGACTGTGATAGTGAGTGTGCGAGTGAGTGAGTGGGTGAGTGACTGTGATAGTGAGTGTGCGAGTGAGTGAGTGAGTGAGTGGGTGAGTGACTGTGATAGTGAGTGTGCGAGTGAGTGAGTGAGTGGGTGAGTGTTCGAGTGAGTGAGTGAGTTAGTGGGTGAGTGACTGTGATAGTGAGTGTGCGAGTGAGTGAGTGAGTGGGTGAGTGACTGTGACAGTGAGTGTGCGAGCGAGTGAGTGAGTGGGTGAGTGAGTGAGTGACTGTGATAGTGATTGTGCGAGTGAGTGAGTGGGTGATTAACTGTGATAGTGAGTGAGTGGGTGAGTGACTGTGATAGTGATTGTGCGGGTGTGTACGTGGGTAGGTGGGTGAGTGTGGTATTGGCCACCCACCCCTTCGTGTACCGTACTTGGTGCACACACACACACACACGTGTACACACACACGTGCACACACACACGTGCACACACACACGTGTACACACACACGTGTACACACACACACACACACGTGCACACACACACGTGTACACACACACACAGAGTGCGAGTGCGGCCAATCACCCCCTTCCCCCCTCCCCCCCACTTTGTTCTCGCTGCTGGCTGGAGGGCTGCGTCACAATTAGCGGCCGTTGTCGGTGCCACGTGGCTTTGTCAACAAAGCCAACTCGCTCCTTCGAAGTGAAATCCCTTTCAGACGACGCCAGCGAGCGAGCGAGCGAGTCAAATGTAGGAGGTTGGCACGGCGTTCCGCAACCTCTCTCTCTGAACTTCCACGTTTGATCTAAGACTTTAAAACAAACAAAAACCCGAAACTTTTGCCCGTACTATTGTTCATTAACCAAGTAAGGCCCTACTTTGACGATATAAATACGAAAACTGTTGTGAATCGGTGTTACCCGTTTAATGATGATGTACATTATTCTTGGTTCTTTCGGTAAAGTCGTCACGTTGAAGGGAAACAATAAAGTAATAAAATCTATATAAAACAATACAATTCTCACGACGTTCCGACTGTAACACTAACTAGTGGTCACCTGATGATGACTGTTTGTGTTACGGTCGAAACGTCGTGAGAATTTTATTGTTTTATATAGATTTTATTACTTTATTGTTTCCCTTCAACGTGACGACTTTACAGAAAGAACCAAGAATATGAATCACTGCAGTCGCAAAAGCTTTAAATCAATGATGATACTTTTAAAGTCTCGTCTTAAAATTCACATTTTCTTAAGTCAGTTTATTCCATTTAGCTCCTCCTTCTCTCTCGGCATCTCCTAACCCCTCTTCTTTCAAGGCGCCTTGAGACGTTAGTGGAAAGCGTCCTTGAAAAATAAATGTAAATTATTTAAAAAAAAAATGTGTAATGACAATAGTACATGCATGCGACGCGAGGCGACTAGTGGCCACGGGAGGTAATGACAGGTGAGTCAGCCTGCAGTACGAATAGACTAGTGGCCATTGGAGGTAATGACAGGGGAGTCAGCCTACAATACGAATGCATTAGTGGCCACGGGAGGTAATGACAGGGGAGTCAGCCTGCAGTACGAATGGACTAGTGGCCACCGGAGGTAATGACAGGGGAGTCAGCCTGCAGTACGAATAGACTAGTGGCCACGGGAGGTAATGACAGGGGAGTCAGCCTGCAGTAGAAATGGACTAGTGGCCACGGGAGGTAATGACAGGTGAGTCAGCCTGAAGTACGAATAGACTAGTGGCCACGGGAGGTAATGACAGGTGAGTCAGCCTGAAGTACGAATAGACTAGTGGCCACGGGAGGTAATGACAGGGGAGTCAGCCTGCAGTACGAATGCATTAGTGGCCACAGGAGGTAATGACAGGGGAGTCAGCCTACAGTACGAATGGACTAGTGGCCATTGGAGGTAATGACAGGGGAGTCAGCCTACAATACGAATGCATTAGTGGCCACGGGAGGTAATGACAGGGGAGTCAGCCTGCAGTGCGAATAGACTAGTGGCCACGGGAGGTAACGACAGGCGAGTCAGCCTGCAGTATGAGTGGACTAGTGGCCACGGGAGGTACTGACAGGTGAGTCAGCCTGCAGTGTGAATGGACTAGTGGCCACGGGAGGTACTGACAGGTGAGTCTGCCTGCAGAGCGAGTGGATTAGTGGCCACGGGAGGTAATGACAGGGGAGTCAGCCTACAGCACGAATACACTAGTGGCCACGGGAGGTAATG
The DNA here is from genome assembly GCF_010993605.1 of Petromyzon marinus. Taxonomy (NCBI): domain Eukaryota; kingdom Metazoa; phylum Chordata; class Hyperoartia; order Petromyzontiformes; family Petromyzontidae; genus Petromyzon; species Petromyzon marinus. The sequence goes on along the minus strand of NC_046130.1, from coordinate 5,263,057 downwards.
ACAGGTGAGTCAGCCTGCAGTGCGAATGGACTAGTGGCCACGGGAGGCAATGACAGGTGAGTCAGCCTGCAGAGCGAGTGGACTAGTGGCCACGGGAGGTAATGACAGGTGAGTCAGCCTGCAGTACGAATGGACTAGTGGCCACGGGAGGTAATGACATGGGAGTCAGCCTGCAGTACGAATGGACTAGTGGCCACGGGAGGTACTGACAGGCGAGGTCAGCCTGCAGTGTGAATGGACTAGTGGCCACTGGAGGTACTGACAGGGGAGTCAGCCTGCAGTACGAGTGGACTAGTGGCCACGGGAGGTAATGACAGGGGAGTCAGCCTGCAGTACGAATGGACTAGTGGCCACGGGAGGTACTGACAGGGGAGTCAGCCTGCAGTGCTAATGGACTAGTGGCTACGGGAGGTAATGACAGGGGAGTCAGCCTGTAGTACGAATGGACTAGTGGCCACGAGAGGTAATGACAGGTGAGTCAGCCTGAAGTATGAATAGACTAGTGGCCACGGGAGGTAATGACAGGGGAGTCAGCCTGCAGTACGAATGGACTAGTGGCCACGGGAGTTAATGACAGGGGAGTCAGCCTACAGTACGAATGGACTAGTGGCCACGGGAGGTAATGACAGGGGAGGTCAGCCTACAGCACGAATACACTAGTGGCCACGGGAGGTAATGACAGGTGAGTCAGCCTGCAGTACGAGTGGACTAGTGGCCACGGGAGGTAATGACAGGTGAGTCAGCCTGAAGTATGAATAGACTAGTGGCCACGGGAGGTAATGACAGGGGAGTCAGCCTGCAGTACGAATGGACTAGTGGCCACGGGAGGTAATGACAGGGGAGTCAGCCTGCAGTACGAATGGACTAGTGGCCACGGGAGGTAATGACAGGTGAGTCAGCCTGCAGTACGAATGGACTAGTGGCCACGGGAGGTAATGACAGGTGAGTCAGCCTGTAGTGCTAATGGACTAGTGGCCACGGGGAGGTAATGACAGGTGAGTCAGCCTGTAGTGCTAATGGACTAGTGGCCACGGGAGGTAATGACAGGTGAGTCAGCCTGCAGTACGAGTGGACTAGTTGACACGGGAGGTAATGACAGGGGAGTCAGCCTGCAGTACGAATGGACTAGTGGCCACGGGAGGTAATGACAGGTGAGTCAGCCTGCAGTACGAATGGACTAGTGGCCACGGGAGGTAATGACAGGTGAGTCAGCCTGTAGTGCTAATGGACTAGTGGGCCACGGGAGGTACTGACAGGCGAGTCACGCCTGCAGTGTGAATGGACTAGTGGCCGCGGGAGGTAATGACAGGTGAGTCAGCCTGCAGTACGAATGGACTAGTGGCCACGGGAGGTAATGACAGGTGAGTCAGCCTGTAGTACGAAATGGACTAGTGGCCACGGGAGGTAATGACAGGTGAGTCAGCCTGCAGTGCGAATGGACTAGTAGCCATGGGAGGTAATGACAGTAAAGTCAGCCTGCAGTACGAATGGACTAGTGGCCACGGGAGGTAATGACAGGGGAGTCAGCCTGCAGTGCGAATGGACTAGTGGCCACGGGAGGTAATGACAGGGGAGTCAGCCTACAGTACAAATGAACTAGTGTCCACGGGAGGTAATGACAGTGAAGTCAGCCTGCAGTGCGAATAGACTAGTGGCCACGGGAGGTAATGACAGGTGAGTCAGCCTGCAGTGCTAATGGACTAGTGGCCACGGGAGGTAATAACAGTGAAGTCAGCCTGTAGTACGTACCATAGAGACTATGGTACATAGCGTATGTGCCATAGAGACTGTGATACAAACACTAAATTCACCCGCGTGTGTCCACTCAGCCTGCGAGGTAGAAGACAAACAACTACTATTCTTGGGTCTTTCGGTAAAGTCACGTAGATTGGTTCAAAGAAAATAACAAAATAACTAAAAACTATGACGCTTTGATTGCAACACAGCAATCGTCATCATGATGACAATCGTCATCATCATGATGACGATTGCTGTGTTGACGATTGCTTGTGTTGTGATTTTGTTTGATCCTACCTACGTGACTTTACCGAAATGCCCAAGAATATGAATTCCCGCAAGTCACGAAAGCTTTAAGTCAAGACAAAACAAAAACTGAACTATATATTGTTTTCATCTCACCAGGTTAAGGCCAACCACTTAGCTGCGATTTGGCTTCTTTTGCAGAAGTGACCTTGGCCATCACAATTGGTGGCCCAACAAATCATCATGATCATCATCACCATCAACGCCACCATCATCACCCGGGCATTTAGAGTAGCAGGTGAAATATTAGGCACGTTGTGTTTACGTGACAAACCCGTACTATTTTTCGATTTAAAGCTTTTGTGACTGCAAGGATTCATCTTCTTTGGTTCTTTCGGTAAAGTCACCACCACGTAGAATGAGAATAAAATAATAAATTGATAAAATAAAATAACACATTAATATTCTCACGCCCCTTGTGTTGTGGCCGAAACGTCGTGAGAATATTATTGTGTTATTTTATTTTATCAATTTATTATTTTATTCTCATTCTACGTGGTGACTTTACCGAAAGAACCAAAGAAGATAAACCCGTACTAATTGGTTCTATTCGGTAAAGTCACGTGGGTAAAAATAAATACAACAAAAATCACGACGTTTCGGCCCACAACACAAGCGGGCCTTCATCAGGTGAAGGGACCAAACTGTCTAGAGGACAGCGCTGGAGCGAACACAGCCAAGCTCAGACCGCGACCTTTAAGCTGTATGAGAAGAAACAGAGAGGGCCCTTGACAAAGGAATTAGCATAAAAAATAGCATTTGATTGGCGGACTTAGCAATGATGAACGGTATAGAGGGGGTGACAGTCTGGTCCTTTCACCTGATGAAGGCCACTTGTGTTGTGGCCGAAACGTCGTGATTTTTGTTGTTTATTTTTTTACCTACGTGACTTTACCGAATAGAACCAAAGAGTATTGGATCCTTGCAGTCACGAAAGCTTTCAAATCTAGAACCGTACTAATTGGTAGAATCTATCTTGATTTGAAGCTTTCGTAACTGCGAAAATCCATACCCTTTCTAGTTCTTTCGGTAAAAGTCATCACGTAGGTAGAAAAATAAAATAAATCACGACGTTTTGATCGTATACACAAGCAGATCATCATCATCAGGTGGGAAGCCACAGCAAGAAAATGTTTTTTGATGAAGTGGAGAGAGATGCCTTAGTAAGAGGTTACAGAGGTAAAATTAGGGGCGAGGGCCAGGGGGGGGAGAGAGAGGGGTGTGGGGTGTGGCGTAGGGGAGCGCTGTATGGAAGGCTAATTGGTTGTGTCGGGTGGTTGTGGGTTTAACGGCACATTTTTTTTTTCATTTACGCGATATAATCCGAGCAAACAAACAAAAACAAAACTTCTTTGCTTTCGAGCCAAATACTCGAAACGAGGGATGCTGATTCGAAATGTGGATGGGATAACACGGAGGAACAACGGGGAAAACTCACGGGGACAGAGTGAGTGAGAGAGAGAGAGAAACAGAGACACACAGACTCTAAGGCATCGTTTGGGTCGGGATCGAACTCACGGCATCCTGCATACCAGGCGAGGTAGTTAACATCTCCCAGCACATTCGTGGCACAATTGCCAGCACGTCCGCTGGCAATTGTATCGAGTGAGTAATCGCAGGGCCGCACCTTTACCCGTGAGGAGTTGTCGGGAGGGATAGATGGTTGGGATCGAGCAACGGTCCAGTACCACAGCCACCCACCCATCCACGACCACCCGGAATCTTTGCTGAGTGGTCGTGGGAACGCGGGATGAGAGCGATCGACTCTCCGGGCTGAGCTGTCCCTCCCCTCCCTCCCTCCCTCCCAACCTCCCTCCCTCCCTCCCTCCATCCCTCCCTCCCTCCCTCTCCTCTTCCTCGCGCAATTTAAACTCCAACAATTCAATCCCTCCTTCCCCTCCCTCCCTTCTCTCCATTCTCTCCCTCCATTCATCCCTCCCCTCCCTTCCTCCCTCCCTCCCCCATCTCCCTCTCCCTCAGCAATTTAAACTCCGACTGGCACGTGCACAGAGAGAGAGAGCGAGCGAAAGAAAGAGTTAAAGAGAGAGAGAGAGAGAGATGGAAAAGAGTAAAAGTGAGAGCAGGAGAGAGTGCAAAAGGGAGAGAAAAATTGAGAGCAAAATAGAGAACTAAAGAGAGAGGGAGAGCTTGAGAGAGATGAGAGAGAGAGTGCGTGGAGGCCACCTCGTGTGTGTGTGTGTGTGGGGGGGTGGGGGGCACGTGGTCTCGCAAGCGCTGAGCTCTCCCCGCAGGCGTTCGTGTTTTATTCCACTGTGCAACCCACGGCTACGGCACGTGTCCGTGCGGGTCCTAAGTGGGGGCACATCCCAACCAACCACGCCCCCTCTCCACCCCCCCCCCCAAATAGCCACGCCCTCCCCTCCGTCATCACCCCCCCGCCCCAACACCCCCCCCCCCCATCCAATCTAGCCACGCTCCTCCCAGTCATCAACCCCCCCAACCCAATATAGCCACGCCCCACCCTCCGTCCATCACCCCCTCCCCACCCAATCTAGCCACGCCCCACCCCCCCGTCATCACCCTCCCCACCCAATCTAGCCACGCCCCACCCCCCCCCCCGTCATCACCCTCCCCACCCAATCTAGCCACGCCCCACCCCCCGTCATCACCCTCTCCACCCAATCTAGCCACGCCCCACCCCCCCCGTCATCACCCTCCCCACCCAATCTAGGCCACGCCCCACCCCCCGTCATCACCCTCCCCACCCAATCTAGCACGCCCCACCCCCCCCGTCATCACCCTCCCCACCCAATCCAGCCACGCCCCCCCCGTCACCACCTCCCCAACACCCCCGCACCCAATCAAGCCCACGCCCCCCCCATCATCACCACCCCAAACACCCCCCCCCCACCGAATCTAGCCACGCCCCTCCCCCGTCATCAACCCCCCCACCCAATATAGCCACGCCCCTCTCCATCATATAGCCAGGCACCACCCCCTCCCCGTCAATCACCCCTCACCCAATCTAGCCACGCCCCTCTCCATCATCTAGCCAGGCACCCCCCTCCCCCACCACTCTTGTGGCTCCCCCCCCCCCACCCCCCGCTCCACCCCAGCTCCCCCCACCCTCCCTCTTGTGGCTCTCTGCCGGCTCCCCACCCCCCCACCCTTCTTGCGACTCTTGGGGTGGCCTTCCTTTGCGGGCGGCCATTTAAAAAGACAACTTTAATCTTAAAATAAGTAATATTTAAAAAATGTGTTTTAAAAGCACGCTTTAATGAAATGTACCGTGCTAGTAATGTAAGAACTCCACGACTCCAGGAAGCGGCGGCCGAAGCTTGCCCACAACGTAAGGGGCCCCGTGACCAATTCTAGATTTGAAGCTTTCGTGACTGCAGTGATCCATACTCTTTGGTTCTTTTCGGTAAAGTCACGTCGGTAAAAAACATAACAACAAAAAATCACTACGTTTCGGCCACAACACAAGTGGCCTTCATCAGGTGAAGGGGCCAAACTGTCCAGAGGACAGCGGTTAGAGTGAAAAGAGGACAGCGTTAGAGTGAAAACGCTGCCCTCTGGACAGTTTCGTCCCTTCACCTGATGAAGGCCACTTGTGTTGTGGCCCGAAACTTCGTGATTTTTTGTTGTTTTGTTTTTTTTGCCTACGTGACTTTACCGAATAGAACCAAAGAGTATGGACCGTGACCAATTACAGCCAACGTCAGTTGAGCGTGGACAATTACACCCAAGCCGAAACATAACATATAAAAAATGACGTTTAAAAATATTTTTATTTTTTATTTTTTTTATAATAGAATATAGTACAGTAAAGCCTTGGATTGCGAGTGACTTGGTCTGGGAGTGTTTTGCAAGACGAGCATTTTTAAAAAATAATAATATTAATTTGATAAACGAGCGAGGGTCTTGCAATACGAGTAGTAGTACATATACACGCTTTGTACTGCCGAGCGTCACGTGATCACAACTGATGTGCGAGTGCTTTGATATACGAGTGCTTTGGATTACAAACACGTTTCTGGAACGAATTATGCTCGCATCCCAAGGTTTTACCGTATTGTCAGCAGTATGACATAAGTATACCAAGTTTGTAGTCGATACCACATTGAGAAGTGGGTTAATAATTGAGTTACAAGATTTGAGGATATGACAACGACAACGACAACAACAACAACAGACAGAGTGAGTTAAAGAAAGCGTGTAAACATTTCAACGGGACGATCATATATGTAAACAATAGCAGGGGAATGGGGCTGGGTGGTTCACTGTGGAATGTCTTGGTGACCACTACAAACTGCACAACAGTCACAAACTGTTATTGTTGAATAATAACTAAGCGGGGATGATGACTAGAAATTATAATCGACGCGGTTATTCCATCAGCTATTTTGTTTATTGAATTTCAGAGTGTGTGTGTGTGTCATCTTCCTGTGTATGCCTAATGGACGTCTGTGAAAAAAACCACTGGACATCTTTGAGCAATTATTGGATGTATGTAAAAAAAAATACTGGACATCTGTGAAAAACTACTGGACATCTGTGAAAAATACTAGACATATTTGAAAACTACTGGACAATCTGTGAAAAATACTAGACATATTTGAAAAACTACTGGACATCTGTGAAAAATACTAGACATATTTGAAAACTACTGGACATCTGTGAAAAATACTAGACATATTTGAAAAACTACTGGACATCTGTGAAAAAAACTAGACATATTTGAAAACTACTGGACATCTGTGAAAAATACTAGACATATTTGAAAAACTACTGGACATCTGTGAAAAATACTAGACATATTTGAAAAGCTACTGTACATCTGTGAAAAATACTAGACATATTTGAAAACTACTGGACATCTGTGAAAAATACTAGACATATTTGAAAAACTACTGGACATCTGTGAAAAATACTAGACATATTTGAAAAACTACTGGACATCTGTGAAAAATACTAGACATGTTTGAAAAACTACTGGATATCTGTGAAAAAATACTGGGCATCTGTGAAAAACTGCCGTACATCTGTGAAAAACTATTGGATATCTTTGAAAAATACTGAACATCTGTGAAAAACTATTGTATATCTGTGAAAAAACTACTGGATATCTGTGAAAAACTACTAGACATCTGTGAAAAACTATTGAATATATTTGAAAAACGACTGGGCAACTGTGAAAAACTACTGGATATCTGTGAAAAACTACTGGATATTTGTAAAAAACTACTGGATATCTGTGAAAAACTATTGGATATATTTGAAAAACTACTGGCAAACTGTGAAAAACTACTGGGCATCTGTGAAAAACTACTGGATATCTGTGAAAAATTACTGGATATCTGTGAAAAACTGCTGGATATCTGTGAAAAACTACTGGATATCTGTGAGAAACTACTGGGCATCTGTGAAAAACTACTGGATATCTGTGAAAAACTACTGTATAATCTGTGAAAACTACTGGACATCTGTGAAAAACTACTGGCCATCTGTGAAAAACTACTGGCCATCTGTGAAAAACTACTGGACATCTGTGAAAAACTACTGAACATCTGTGAAAAACTACTGGACATCTGTGAAAAACTACTGGCCATTTGTGAAAAACTACTGGACATCTGTGAAAAACTACTGGACATCTGTGAAAAACTACTGGACATCTGTGAAAAACTACTGGACATCTGTGAAAAACTACTGGACATCTGTGAAAAACTGCTGGGCATCTGTGAAAACTACTGGACATCTGTGAAAAAACTAACTGGACATCTGTAAAAAACTACTGGATATTTGTGAAAAACTACTGGACATCTGTGAAAAACTACTGGCCATCTGTGAAAAACCTACTGGCCATCTGTGAAAAACTACTGGCCATCTGTGAAAAACTACTGGACATCTGTGAAAAACTACTGGACATCTGTGAAAAACTGCTGGGCATCTGTGAAAAAACTACTGGACATCTGTGAAAAACTACTGGACATCTGTAAAAACTACTGGATATCTGTGAAAAACTACTGGACATCTGTGAAAAACTACTGGCCATCTGTAAAAAACTACTGGCCATCTGTGAAAAACTACTGGCCATCTGTAAAAAAACTACTGGACATCTGTGAAAAAACTACTGGATATCTGTGGAAAAACTGCTGGGCATCTGTGAAAAACTACTGGACTCTGTGAAAAAACTACTGGAACATCTGTGAAAACTACTGGACATCTGTGAAAAATTACTGGGCATCTGTGAAAAACTACTGGACATCTGTGAAAAACTACTGGATATCTGGTGAAAAACTACTGGGGCATCTGTGAAAAACTACTGGACATCTGTGAAAAACTACTGGACATCTGTGGAAAACTACTGGACATCTGTGAAAAACTACTGGACATCTGTGAAAAACTACTGGACATCTGTGAAAAACTACTGGACATCTGTGAAAAACTACTGGACATCTGTGAAAAACTACTGGACATCTGTGAAAAACTACTGGACATCTGTGAAAAACTACTGGACATCTGTGAAAAACTACTGGACATCTGTGAAAACTACTGGACATCTGTGAAAAACTACTGGACATCTGTGAAAACTACTGGATATCTGTGAAAAACTGCTGGGCATCTGTGAAAAACTACTGGACATCTGTGAAAAACTACTGGACATCTGTGAAAAACTACTGGACATCTGTGAAAAATTACTGGGCATCTGTGAAAAACTACTGGACATCTGTGAAAAACTACTGGATATCTGTGAAAAACTACTGGGCATCTAGATAACAAACACACGCGCCTATTGCAATGCATCAAATCTCTGCATGAAGCACACACGTGCTTGTGTAACGCCAAAAAGCGAATGCACACAAACACACATGCTCTGGTGATAGTACGTGCATTGCCCTTGTACTGTTCGACTTTTGGCATCGTTCCCTGCTCTAACACTTGTTGTTTAGACGAGGCCATGAATAAAACTCATCTTTGGTGTAGACCAATCCGTTTCACAGACAATGCTTATACACTCAAATATAAACTTTTTTTTAGATCTGGTAAAGACCCACTGAGCTATATTGTAGAACTCTTTTTCATGAGTGACCTGGATTGCCGTCACAAATTATAAGCTCAACGAAGTGGCTTAACCTCGTCATCATCATCATCACGTGGACATTTAAAGCAGCGGGGGGGGGGGGGGGGAGGGGAATCCACGCGGCCACGGGGGATAGAGAGTAAAGACACGCAAACTCAAATACACGACAGTCGGGATCGAAACCCACGACCTCCTGTGTACCCGGCGAGGTAGTTAACATTTCCTATACAGCGCGTGAAGCCGCTCGTATTGCAAGGCGATCATCTCAGGCCCCCCCGGGTGAGCAAAGCCTCCGCTGAAATGTCATAAAATATTCAGCGAATGCATTTGATTCTCCGCTTAATTGAGCCGAAATTCCGGCTCCGGAGACTTAAAACTATCGGGGTGTCACGCGACCAGCAGTTAACTGCCACGGCAAAGCAGAGAGAGAGAGAGAGATAAAGTGATGTCCTCTCACTGTGTGTGTGGGTGGACCAGAGTGCCACTAACAGCACTTGCCGCAGCAGTTCTGCTGAGGCTACACGGGGGATCTTTGTCTTTGTTCTGGGTGCCATAGGTGCTGCTGCTGCTATTCGCTAACAGCACTTGCCCCTACATTATGTTGAGGCTACACGGGGGATCTTTGTCTTTGTCTGCGTGTGTGTGTGTGTGTGTCTGCGTGGGCTGCTGTAGTGGTAGCGGTAAACGCGCCGCTCTAAGAAACCCTTCAGCCACCCGAGTTCGACTCAGCGACGATGATCTGCACTGGTCCTGGGCTAAATACTGTGGGAGGTGGTGGTGGTGATGGCGGTGGTGGTGGTGGCGGTGGTGGTGATGGCGGTGGTGGTGATGGTGGTGGTGATGGTGATGGTGGTAGTGGTGGTAGTGGTGGTGATGATGGTGGTGATGGTGGTGTTGATGGTGGTGGTGATGGTGGTGATGGTGGGTGATTGGCGGTGGTTGTGGTGATGGTGTGGTGGTGGTGATGGCGGTGGTGGTGGTGATGGGTGGTGGTGGTGGTGGAGGTGGTGGTGGTGGTGATGGTGGTGGTGGTGATGGCAGTGGTGGTGATGGCTGTGGTGGGTGATGGTGGTGGTGATGGTGGTGATGGTGGTGGTGGTGAGGGCGGTGGTGGTGGTGATGGTGGTGGTGGTGGAGGTGGTGGTGATGGTGGTGGTGATGGCGGTGGTGGTGATGGCGGTGGTGGTGATGGTGGTGGTGATGGTGGTGGTGATGGTGGTGGTGGTGATGGTGGTGGTGATGGTGGTGGTCGTGGTGTGGTGGTGATGGTGGTGGTCGTGGTGGTGGTTATGGTGGATGGTGGTGGAGGGGTGTGGATCTTTGGCTTCGTCCTCGATCAGGCTCGGATACGCTTCAGAGCAGCAACACCACCACCACCATCACCACCATCACCACCACCACCATCACCACCCCCACCACCACCATCACCACCATCACCACCCACAATCACCACCACCACCATCACCAAAAACCATCACCACCATCACCACCAACCATCACCACCACCATCACCACCACCACCACCATCACCACCGCCATCACCCACACCACCACAACCACCCTATCACCACCATCCACCACCACCATCACCACCACCAGCAACCATCACCACCACCACCAGCACGCACCACCCCACCATCAACACCACCTCACCACCACCATCACCACCATCACCGCCATCACCACCATCACCACAATCACACACCACATCACACCACCACCATCACCACCACCATCAACACCATCACCGCCATCACCACCATCACCACCATCATCACCACCACACACCACCATCACACCACCATTCACCACCACCACTCGCATTCCCCTGTCCCGCAGTTGACAGCTCTGAGTCTCTCTCTCACTCTCTCTGTGTCGTCTGCCTGTTGTAATGAGAATAGTGGTGGTGGTGATGGTGGTTGTGGGGGGGGGGGGGTAGATTAGTGGGGGGGGGGGGGGGTAGGGAGTGGTTGGTGGGTCGGTAGAGCCTCAGGGGTTCCAGTAGTGATGGCAGCGGTGGCGGGTGTGGGGGGGCCGGAGGGGAACGATGATTTTGGAGCAGTGCAGCTGACAGGTAGATAATTGGAATTAGGGACCGCATTGTTGCTGATACATTGGAGAGACCTCCCTCCCTCCTTCCCTACCTCCCTCCCTCCCTCATCCGCCTCCCGCAACGCCACCCACCCCCCCACGTCCGTGAGAGACGAAGGAGCTCACACTACACACGGGGCGACAAAAAAAAATGAAACAGCTCCTGCAGTTTCACTGGCTCATCCTGGACCCAGAGCTCCTCTCGAATCTTTGCCGGCGGGGGTGATGGGGGGGGTGTTGTTGCAAGGACGTGCGGTCAGGGGGGAGGGGGTGGGGGGGGGCAGGGGTGTAGGTACAGCCTCACCTGTCACACTCCAATAGCTGACGGAAAAGAAAGCAATTTCTCTTCGCGATTTTTGCCAATGTTTCGGATCGTCATCTCAGTCAGTCAACCCATGGCACCTGGTCTGTCACCGTGACCTCCTGCACCTAGCCTGGCACAGTGGCAAGCACTCGGCTGGTGCAATTTGCCCAGTCATCTCAGTCAGTCAACCCGTGGCACCTGGGCCTGTCACCGTGACCTCCTGCACCTAGCCTGGCACAGTTAGGGAGCACACGTGGTGCATCTGCTAATCATCTCAGTCAGTCAACCCATGGCACCTGGGCCTGTCACCGTGACCTCCTGCACCTAGCCTGGCACAGTTAGGGAGCACACGTGGTGCATCTGCTAATCATCTCAGTCAGTCAACCCATGGAACCTGGGTCTGTCACCGTGACCTCCTGCACCTAGCCTGGCACAGTTAGGGAGCACTCGGCTGGTGCAATTTGCCCAGTCATCTCAGTCAATCAACCCATGGCACCAGGGCCTGTCACCGTGACCTCCTGCACCTAGCCTGGCACAGTTAGGGAGCACACGTGGTGCATCTGCTAATCATCTCAGTCAGTCAACCCATGGCACCTGGGCCTGTCACCGTGACCTCCTGCACCTAGCCTGGCACAGTGGAAAGCACTTGGCTGGTGCAATTTGCCCAGTCATCTCAGTCAGTCAACCCATGGCACCTGGGTCTGTCACCGTGACCTCCTGCACCTAGCCTGGCACAGTGGAAAGCACTCGGCTGGTGCAATTTGCCCAGTCATCTCAGTCAGTCAGCCCATGGCACCTGGGTCTGTCACCGTGACCTCCTGCACCTAGCCTGGCACAGTTAGGGCGCACACGTGGTGCATCTGCTAATCATCTCAGTCAGTCAACCCATGGCACCTGGGTCTGTCACCGTGACCTCCTGCACCTAGCCTGGCACAGTTAGGGAGCACACGTGGTGCATCTGCTAATCATCTCAGTCAGTCAACCCATGGCACCTGGGTCTGTCACCGTGACCTCCTGCACCTAGCCTGGCACAGTTAGGGCGCACACGTGGTGCATCTGCTAATCATCTCAGTCAGTCAACCCATGGCACCTGGGTCTGTCACCGTGACCTCCTGCACCTAGCCTGCATAGTGGGGAGCTCTCAGCTGTTGCATCAGGCAGTCACCTCAATCAACCAACCCATGCAACTGGGAATATGCCCCATGACCTCCTGCCACCAATAAGTCCCACCTAGTCTGGCACACAGACCCCCTTCCCCCACCGTGTAGACTCAACACACTCTAGGGGCAAGTGCTGTTAGCGAGCACCTCCGAAGGGCGGCACTAGGGCATCCTTCCAGTCCTGGGGAACCCGTCCGGTGGTCCAGACGTGTTGTTATGATGTCACGTTAGGACAGTCTGTTGCACAAACGCCACCATCCCTCAGCATTTCGCTTGGGAGATCGTCTCTGCCCGCTGCCTTTCCTGGTGTCAGACTCCGGATCGCCTTCAGTACTTCCTCAACAGATGGCACCTCAGCCAGCCACTCACAGGGGGTGACTTCTTCCTCCAATATTTGAGGCACCGCAGCCTCAGCAGGGTCATTCCCACTTTGTCCCACGTTGTTTTCCAGGCTGAGGGATGTCCCCTTCCCCCAGGACCTCACAGAAAAGCTCAGCAAAATCTGCAAACCTGTCCCTGGGGGTCGGAGATTGGATCAGCGTTCCTTCCCCTAATGATGGTAATAGGTGTGGCGCTGCAGGTTACTTTTTTTTGATGGAGTTAAAGAGCGATCAGTGATCGTGGGGGGGCCACTGAGGCAGACTCCATCTCATCAGCAAGCCGCGACCACCGCCCATCCCTGCAGCGCCTCGCGGCTCTCCAAACCTCCGAGTGAAGGCTGCGGTAAGCCTCCACGTGTTGATTGGCATGACACCCGCCCACGTGAGTTAAATGCCACGCAGAGAGAGGGAGAGAGACAAACACAAAGACCCAAAGAGCCTCTCGGCAGCGCCCTCTAGTGAAGGTTTGCTTCCACCAGCGCCGTGACACGTGACCGTCAACACCACCAACCCACCAACCCCGACCCCCTTCCCCAGAACTCAACTTGCAGGGGTTCTCCCCCTCGCTCTCAAGGACCCCTCCCCCCCCCGTCCCCACGATGCTTACACGCGCAGAGACAAAGATCCCCCGTGTAGCCTCTAACAGACTGTCGGGGGCAAGTGCTGTTAGCGAGTAGCAGCACCTGTGACACACAGACAAAGATCCCCCGTGTAGCCTCAACAGACCCTCGAGGCAAGTGCTGTTAGCGAGTAGCAGCACCTGTGACACACAGACAAAGATCCCCCGTGTAGCCTCAACAGACTGCTGGGGCAAGTGCTGTTAGCGAGTAGCAGCAGCACCTGTGACACACAGATAAAGACAAAGATCCCCCATGTAGCCTCTAACAGACCCTCGAGGCAAGTGCTGTTAGCGAGTAGCAACACCTGTGACACACACAGACAAAGACAAAGCTCCCCCGTGTAGCCTCTAACAGACCGTCGGGGCAAGTGCTGTTAGCGAGTAGCAGCAGCACCTGTGACACACACAGACAAAGACAAAGCTCCCCCGTGTAGCCTCAGCAGACCCTCGGGACAAGTGCTGTTAGCGAGTAGCAGCAGCACCTGTGACACACACAGACAAAGACAAAGATGCCCCGTGTAGCCTCTAACAGACCGTCGGGGCAAGTGCTGTTAGCGAGTAGCAGCAGCACCTGTGACACACACAGACAAAGACAAAGCTCCCCCGTGTAGCCTCAGCAGACCCTCGGGGCAAGTGCTGTTGGCGAGTAGCAGCAGCACCTGTGACACACAGACAAAGATCCCCCGTGTAGCCTCTAACAGACCGTCGGGGCAAGTCCTGTTGGCGAGTAGCAGCAGCGCCTACGGAGGCCCGGCACTGTGGCACACGAGGGCCTGTGGAGCGGCCAGCCCCACGCCTGGGCCGCCTTTGTCTCCCCCAGTGACGATGTCTACCGCACACCGCACCCAGGTGCTCACTTGAGGCTGAGTCGACCTAGGGGAGGAGGCCAACCAAGGGCCGGTTGAGACCGTGAGCGGGAAGTCGAACTCGTGTAGCCGGTGTTTGCGGCGGCGCTAACCGCTGCGCCACCGCTCCCCCCCCCCCCACCACACACACCATCCGCCCCATTCGTCACATCATCAGAGGGAAATGCACACTGAAAAGTAATTTACTGGAAGCAACAGGGATCGTATCTTCTCACTCTCGTCTCCATCTCCACCCCTCCACCCCACCCACCCACCTCCCTCTCTGCTCCACCATCTCAACCCCTCCCTCGATCCTCCACCCTCCTCCTCCTCCTCCACCACCCCCCCTCCCGTCCCTCCCTCTCTCTCTCTCTCCCTTGAGATGCGTCCACCACTATCTCTGCGCCTCTGTCTCTCCCGACCGACGTATGTCTTTATTCTACGCCCAGAGGAAACAGGAAGACGACGCTCGGTGTAGTCGGCGCTTCGCCTCGTTCATCATTTTAGTTTATTTGTTGTTGTTTTTATCTTCAATGCTTTGCTTTAGATGACCCCCCCCCCCCCCCACACACACTCCCCTTTATAAATGAAATATTTCACGATAGATTTTACCCCCTCTCTCCATACTCCATGTCTTTGTTCCGCCTATGTTTGCTATGTAATATTTGCAATATTTTTTTTTGTTTAAACTACGACAAGTGGCTGCATCTGCACGCAGCCCTTCCCGCGGTCCAACGGGCTCCGACGGGCAGCTCAGAAGCTGCCGCGCACAGAGAGCTCTCTACCGTGATCTAGCACCGACCACGCGGCCCTCCGCCAGCTGCCCACCCTGCTCCTTGAAGGCCGACACGGCGTCGTCCCTCCCTCCCTCCCTCTCTGCTCCACCATCTCAACCTCTCCCTCCATCCTCCATCCCCTTCTATCCAACCCCCCCCCCCGCCGCCGCCCATCATCGCCACCCCTCCCTCTCTCTCCCTCCATCTCTCTCCCGCTCTCTTTCTCCCCCCCCTCCCCCCCCATTTCTCACACCTCCTCACAACTCTCGTCCGCTCTCCCTCTCTCCCTTTGCCTGTCTCTCTCTCCCCTCTCTCTTTGTTTTCCCTCTCCACCCCCGTCTCTCTCCCTCCTCTCTATCTACCCCCCCTCCCTCTCCTCCGCTCTCCCTCTCCCCTGCCCCCCCCCCCTCTCTACCCCCCCCCCCCCTTCTCTCCCTCCTCTCTCTCCCTCTCCCCTGTCTCTCCCCCCCTCTCTTCCACCACCCCCCCCTCTCTCCCTCCTCTCTCTCTATCTCTCCCCTGTCTATCCCCCCCTCTCTCCCCCCTTTCTCCCCCCCCCCCCTCTCTCCCCCTCTCTCCCCCCTCTCTCCCTCCTTTCTCTCTCCCCCCCCCCCCTCTCTCCCCCTCTCCCTCTCCTCCCTCTCTCCCTCCCTCTCTCTATCTCTCCCGTCTCTCTCCCCCCCCCCCATCTCTACCCCCCTCTCTCCCTCCCCTCTCTCCCCCCCCTCCCTCTCCCCCCTCTCTCCGATCTCGTCTCATATTAAACGGGATCCGATTTATGCCACGGCGCATCTCGCTGAATGTAGCTGGCGTGCCCTTTGCTCCGTCACAGCTCGAGATGCCTTCTCCGCACATTCCCCGATACCAACGGTGGAATGAATTGTATTGTTTATTTTCTAAGATAATGTTTAATATCGTATTATTATTATCATTATACACCCACCCCCTCCCCTCATCAACCTCCTTCCCTTCCTTCTATTAAAGCATCACCACATTTTTCTGTTGCTGGTAGACTCAGCACTGCACCATAGACTCAACACTGCACCATAGACTCAACACTGTACCATAGACTCAACAATGCACCATAGACTCAACACTTCCCATAGACTCAGCACTGCACCATAGACTCAACACTGCCCATAGACTCAACACTGCCCCATAGACTCAACACTGCCCCATAGACTCAACACTGCACTATAGACTCAACACTGCAACATAGACTCAACACTGCACCCTAGACTCAACAATGCCCATAGACTCAACACTGCCCGTAGACTCACCACTGCAGCATAGACTCAACACTGCCCATAGACTCAACACTGCCCATAGACTCAACACTGCACCATAGACTCAACACTGCCCATAGACTCAACACTGCCCATACACTCAACACTGCACCATAGACTCAACACTGCACCATAGACTCAACACTGCCCATAGACTCAACACTGCACTATAGACTCAACACCGCACCATAGACTCAACACTGCTCATAGACTCAACACAACACCATAGACTCAACACTGCACCATAGACTCAACACTGCCCATAGACTCAACACTGCCCATAGACTTAACACTGCACCATAGACTCAACACTGCACCATAGGCTCAACACTGCACAATATACTCAACACTACCCATAGACTCAACACTGCCCATAGACTCAACACTGCACCATAGACTCAACACTGCCCATAGTCTCAACACTGCCCCATAGACTCAACACTGCCCCATAGACTCAACACTGCACTATAGACTCAACACTGCACCATAGACTCAACACTGCACCATAGACTCAACACTGCCCATAGACTCAACACTGCACTATAGACTCAACACCGCACCATAGACTCAACACTGCCCATAGACTCAACACAACACCATAGACTCAACACTGCACCATAGACTCAACACTGCCCATAGACTCAACACTGCCCATAGACTTAACACTGCACCATAGACTCAACACTGCACCATAGGCTCAACACTGCACCATATACTCAACACTGCCCATAGACTCAACACTGCCCATAGACTCAACACTGCCCATAGTCTGAACACTGCCCCATAGACTCAACACTGCACTATAGACTCAACACTGCACCATAGACTCAACACTGCACCATAGACTCAACACTGCCCATAGACTCAACACTGCACTATAGACTCAACACCGCACCATAGACTCAACACTGCCCATAGACTCAACACTGCACCATAGACTCAACACTGCCCATAGTCTCAACACTACCCCATAGACTCAACACTGCCCCATAGACTCAGCACTGCACCATAGTCTCAACACTGCCCATAGACTCAACACTGCACCATAGACTCAACATTGCACCATAGACTCAACACTGCCCATAGACTCAACACTGCCCATAGACTCAACACTGCACCATAGACTCAACACTGCCCATAGACTCATCACTGCACCATAGACTCAACACTGCACCATAGACTCAACACTGCACCATAGACTCAACACTGCACTATAGACTCAACACTGCACCATAGACTCAACACTGCAACCATAGACTCAACACTGCCCATAGACTCAAACCCTGCCCGTAGACTCAGCACTGCACCATAGACTCAACACTGCACCATAGACTCAACACTGCCCATTGACTCAACACTCCCCCATAGACTCAACACTGCACCATAGACCAGCACTGCACCATAGACTCAACACTGCCCATAAACTCAGCACTGCACCATAGACTCAACACTGCCAATAGACTCAGCACTGCACCATAGACTCAGCACTGCACCATAGACT